>JARHVA010007815.1:590000-601580 GCA_037957365.1 Torreya grandis
CTGATACTTGTTTCATAATAGTTTAACTATTTTTTAATATAACTTTAAAGATCTTAGGCTGTCACCAAAAATAGTATTAACGAAGCTATCGATTGTGTACACTAGAGTTAAGGTGACTCTATAAAATGTGACGGTTTACCCTGTTTTACTTGCCGAAATGCTATTGTTTCTGGGCAAATCCCTAGCCAAACTTATTATGATGTCGTAAAATGATTCAAGGAAGGAATTGGTGTAAAGTATACATCGTATCGACCAATGTTTGCCATAAATTGGATACACATATATACATACTAGCAATGTGAAGCTTATCAAATAAGTATTCGAAATTGGATATATACTAGCAATGCCAAGCTAATCAAATAAGTATTCGAAATTGGATATATACTAGCAATGCCAAGCTAATCAAATAAGTATTCAAACTTGGATACGGATCTATACATACATGCAATGTGAAGCTTATCAAATAAGTGTTTGAATTTGGATACATATATATACATATTAGCAATGGTTTCTTTTTAAGTCCCATGAATACGTGAAAGATCTCTTTCATCCATTTTAACAATTACGCAAACTACTTGTTTCATAATAATTTGTATATATTTTTAAATATAACTTTCAAGATCTTAGGTTGTCTTTAAAAAATTATATTAATGAAGCTATCGATAGTGTACAATAGAGTTAAGGTGACTTTATAAAATGTGACAGCTTAGACTATTTTAATTATCCAAATGTTATTGTTTATGGATAAATTCCTAATCAAACTTATTATGATGTCGTAAAATGATTCAAGGAAGGAATTAGTGTAAAGTGTAGATTGTACCAACCAACATTTGGTTTAAATATTGAGTTAACAATTTTTGGATTATAAAATTACAATAACAATTTTTTTTTCATATAATATAAAAAATAGTTTGAGAAAGAATTTAATTGAGATGCCAATAAATTTTAAAGGATTCTTACACACACATATCTATATTTTTATATATGTCTATATACATATACATATATAAAAATATAGATATATGTATGTGCGCGTGCGCGCGCGCACACACACACACACACACACACACACACACACACACACACACACACACACACACACACACACACACACACATACATACACACACACACACACACACACACATATATATATATAGAGAGAGAATGTGATCCCAACCTTTGAGAAAATGTGAGTTTCCACATGGCCAATACTCTTCACCTTGATTATGCAAATCAATTATACTTATAACCTAGTGAGCACAAGTGATAAAATAAAATAAAATTATATGCATGGTGAAGCTAGATGATTTAATCAAGCCTTACTTATAAAATTGGTAAGATTAAGTAATTTAATCACTTCAACCTTTCCAAAAGGGAAACCAACTATTGCACTATAACAGCTTAATAAAATCCAAAAAATTCCATCCTATGTAGGATAATAGTTCATTGTGGTATTTTAAATCTTAAAATTGGTTTGATTTTACAATTTAAGGTTCTCTTGTGCATGGAATATGAACCTTATATATGTCTGAAAATGAAATCAAGGTATAACAATGGTACCAATGTATATATGTTTCCACAAATGTGTATCTAAATAGTATAACTATGTAAATTGGGTAGTTTGATATTTTTTTAGTATGGAGGACATGTTCCCATAACATGCCCTCACTAAATCTAGAAAATCTTAAAACTAGTGTAAGTATTAATAACATATTTCCATAACATGTACCCATTGTAATCTAGACATGTTTAATACTTAATAAGTGTAAACGTCATGTCTTTTTAGCATACACCTACTGAAATCTAAAACTTTAAAAATTTTAAATCCATGTCTATATAGCATGCCATCACTAACGTGCCCCCATTTAGAGGTGAGGCAAAGTCTAAACATGTACTTACCTTACCTCAAAATGATAGGATAACTGTACAATATATTTATGGATCATGTATCATATATGAATAATATGTATAGGTATATATAATAATGAATAATATAGTATGTAATCACATCCAATCCTAATATTCATGATGTAAATCATGGCAATGTCAACCTAGTAACATTACAAGCTCAACAAGAAATCAAGCACACAAAAAATATCACTTAAAATAAAGATAAAAGGCAATGGTTCAAGGAGACTTCACATAAGGGGCATGTTCAAATGATGCACACTCAAAGGGACATGACTTAGTACAATATCCACAAAGCATAGAAATAATTATTCAAATGTCTACACACAACAAACTAAGACATATTATTATTTTAAGAAAAGGCGTTAGGGCTGAAATCAATGGAACACATTCAAATGCTCAAATAAATAATATAATAAAGGACAATATCAAACAAGGAACACACTCAAGGAAGTGAAAAAAAATGAAAATGTGAAATCATAAGCAACCAACATAAACAGATCATAGTATTCTGTAGATAGATGTGTTAGTAAAAAATAATAATTTTGTAGCATATTAAGTGTGTTATGAAATATCTAAGCATGCATAAAGGTTTGTGTAAGTATATAATCTCAAACATGATAATAAAAATGATCATATAATAATGTAACTTGGATATATCATTTTCAAGAAAAAATATGCCCTTGATGTATTGATGCCATGAGTAGAGGGAAGACCCATATGTATGTGCATATATCACGTGCCTAGGTATACATGTATTTGTTTAACCCTAAATTGGATGTCTATATTACAATTATGTAAGGTTAAAGCGATAGAGATAGGTTAATATTAACACTAAAAACACCAAATGAATTATTTTCACCCTATTTATATTTAGTAATCAAAATTATTTACCCTATAAATATTTACTATCATATTTCATATTTTGATCATATCTTTGTCTCTACTATATCTTTTCTCAAACCATAAAATTATCTAGAATCCTGACATCATAGAGAATCATTTCAACTATTATATGTCTATATTTTAAAAATTAGTATTTTTTCTTTTTTTGTGCTAATCTCCATAGGTTTACCTAATGTTCCCTATATTAAACACCTTCACAATTATTGCATCTTATTATTTATATATAACACTAAGGTATGTGTTTCTTAGTTATGTCCTTTCACTTATCTTATTTGCTCCTTACTACATTTTATTCAAATTCATTATTGTGTGTCTCTATGTTATTTTTCAAAATCATCATCTCGTGTTGCACCTACATGACACATGATGATATTTAAGAGGAAGATATTTATACATAATTTATTCAAACTTTATCAATTAGTGACGCTTTTTATCTTTTGAAAACCCATTGAGTCTCAATTTATCTTATTACATACCTTAAAGCATGCACTAGGAAAGGGGTGGGTAGACCATTGGTGCTTCATAGGATTGTTATTTCTTATTACCACTTGTTATCTACACACCCATATCTTAAAAACATTCCCCTAATGTTTGAATCCTATTTTACATCCTTCTCTAGTCATTTACCACTTTCATTAGCCTTTCCCTAACTTATTACCCTTTTAGATAATTTAAATTACATTGTCAACCCTACTAACCTTGTATTATAATTTATAAACTCATTAAGGTCTAGGTCGGCCCTTGGCTAACCTAGTTCATGACCTAATTTGTTTTTGTCAATAATTATACTAGGTCGATTGGGTTGACCTTGTTGGCCTAATTTTTTTGAAAGGATTACTGTTAGATCCAAAAATATAAATGCATCCATTTTATCATTTATAAAAGAAGAGAAGAAGAAGAAGTAAGATATGTTGTGAATCTACTTATCAACCATTCTAATTAAGGATCAAGCTTAGGGTTTCATAGTTTCCTTGGAGATATAGATCTTATCTTCTAGAGAAGCCTTCTGGATGAATTGATAGATTATGTATCCTAAAACTAATTTATCTCTTTCATCCTTACATACCAAAACAACCTCTTGAGAATCACCTTGGCCATGTGAGAGATTAAGGTTTAGAGGGTTCATCTTCAAATGTAAATATTCATATCTTTGTTCCTCCTTTGTAAAATCAGAGAGATATGAAGTTTTACTTAACTTCCATGCATTAGAATTATGTATAAATTGACATGAGTATATGTCTTCTATGCATGTTTAATTTTGATATGTATTACCTCCACATTATGCCATAAGCTTTGGTGAGCACTATATTAGACTTTTTTATTTCTTGTTATTAGTTTAGTGAATATTAAAATGATGAACCTAGTCAGGGTTATTGCACATTTTTTCTTGACTGGAGCCTTTAGAACTTGGCCTAGTGAATTTATTATGGTAATAGATCCCTTTATTAAATCTTGTGGATCCATCTTGGTCATGACCTTGAATATATAATGTACCTATAATCAAAAGTGTAAGTAGGATTTATCTTCTTCGATCATGGATTGAGTTATGGATCTATTACATTTCCTATTGCATATAATTTATATGTCTTAATATGGTGCATAATATATGAGGATTTTATGGAATCCACTATATGTCTCTCATGTAATGGTCTATCAAGTACTATTACCTAGTATATAAGATTGCTTGTTACTTTCCCTTTTATGGTGTATTAACTTTAGTAGGTTTTATAGTTAAATACCTACATATAAAATTATCGTGTTCAAGAAGATGCTTATATGGTATTCAAAAAAATGAAATTACCTAATTTGCATGAATGCATTTAGCATACCCATGCATTGATGAAATTACTACTTGAATTTTATGAATCCATTGTCTTTGTAATAAATATCAAATATTAATGTGGAAGGTATAATGATAAATTTAGTAACCATAGGTATGAGACTGACCTATAAAGGTAGGCCAATCTCACCAAAAATATTATAGGAGGTTCCATAGAATGTTCTAAATGATATATTAGAAGGATGGAAATTGTTATCAGTATAACCCAAGTGCATAACTAATGTCATGGAGAAAATTCTATCACATGTACAATTATAAATAAAAACACTATGTATATTATGTTTATCAAGGTATTATGGAGTGAATAAAGAATAAATACTAGACCCATCATTCTTAATATCATTATGATGAAAATAAATAGAAGGTCTCTGAACCATAAGAGGTATATTTCATATATATATATATATATATATATATATATATATATATATATATATATAATGATCCCATATAATGGCTTCCCATAATGTGGTGGATGAGGATGTGCATTAAATGTCATTTTCACATTTGGTTCCTTAGATTGTTCTTGCAAAGGATTTTTAAATATCTTCTATTTGTGGTGTTCATCAGGTTGTGAACCTGATTCTTTGGGAGGATCAACAATTGTAATATTTTGGTCATAAATTAAGTGTTTAATCTTGTCCATTAAGGTAATACATTTTTTGGTATAATGTCTTAGTACCTAGTGATAATCACAATAAGCATTCACATCATATCCTTTAGGTAGAGTTCTATTCATATCAGCCTCTATAAGATGAGAGAGAGATATAATATGACACTCTACTAGCCATGGAAGTAATTAAGTGGGAGACTCAAGTAAGAATATAAACAGCCTCTTTGGTGTGTTAAATAATACAAGATAATTAAGATATTATGAAACACTGTTAAACATGCTAGTTGTTTCCTTTTTTAGTTCAAGAGGCTTTACCTTATAGCTTGTTTGATTGTAAATTTGGTACTAGATGTAGACACAGTTTACGTGTTTGCCACATAATAGAGTTTATTCAATGAAATAATATTTTCTTCATAGTTGCATACAAAAAGGCATAAGACATAAAATGATTTGATCTTATTGAAAATAATCGACACATGTAAAGGTGCAGTAAAAATTTACTTGAATTTTATTGAAACTCTTTATCTTCCATATTTTAGCTAGCATTATCTTGTACCTCAAGATGTATTCCTTGATAGGTTCATTTATTCCTTGTTTCAATTTTAAAATTTGAGGATAGGAAACCTTTTTATAAATATTAATTTAAAAGTGTTTTAAAAACTTACCTATAAGAGGTTTGAATGCTTTCATGGATTCAAGAGGTAAGTCATAGGTCCACTTGAAAGTGTGGTCCTTGACGATTCTTTAAAATAATGTGGTCAATAGTTTATCATTGGAGGCATAGTCAAGGAATGCCCATAAAAAATTTGAAGATACTATTTAGGATTACCCTTCCCATCATAAAATGTTAAATTAGGTGCAACAAAACTAGGTGGAAAAGGGTTCAAAGATATCTCAAGTGTAAGAGGGTTATGCAACACATCTTGGGAATTAGTAGCATTTGGAGACTTTAAATTATTTTGTTAATTTTTGTAACCTTATCCTCGAAATTATTTATAAATTTAATTAATTTTTGACCTATAGACAAATTAAGATTTAGATTAGCAAGTTGAGTAATCAACAAAAGGGATGTAAACATGGTTTGAATAGTAATAGGCATTGCAATTGGTATTTGACTTGAAATAATTGGTAATTCAATGGTAGATGTAGCAATAATATTTTTTGGAAACAAAGATTAGAAGATATAAAATATGCCACCACTAGATGTAGGTAGATTGATTGGTATGGAATCATTTATATTACCTTCTAAGTACAGACCATCACTAGGTGAAAGAACCTTAGTTTTATCATTTTTAAACATTTCATCTCTTATAACATAAAAAAAATTATCCATTAATGTCTTTTTATTATTGAGATGAGTAATCAATGCTTATTTATATTACATTTAGATTTGTGTATTTTGATTAACATTTTCCATTCCTTCAAAAATGAAAATTTTAAAATTTGTAACGAAGTACAATAATTAGGAAAAAAGGCTATTTTTCATAGGGTTTGATGTTCAAAGCTTGGCTTCATAGAATGTTTAAACCTAAATTTATATGTCTAGATTGGAGTTTTATAAAGTTAAATGTATAAATATACCCTTAAGAAAAAGGATATTAAACAATCCCTAAATCAATCCAATAGGATGATAAACTTAAATAAGTATATATTTAGTTTATTAAACTGATATAGGCTAAAAATAGTAAGTACACATATGTTAAATATGGAAATAATAATGTAGTTATATAATTAGTGTATTCTAATGTAAATGTAGTTCTAGATATGTAATAAATAAAATGTAGATTAGAATAAGATTCTTAAATCATTGTCATGTTCTGGATTGGATGTTTCTAATACCATATATAGTAATGTCAACCTAGGGCAATTGCATCAATGTTACTATCTAAACTTGATGTAGGTATACTATACTTAATGATTTACAGAAAAAATGTGACCACTCGAATGCTTTTGGGTTTGACCTCAAATTCACTCTGGTGCATTCAAGTCTAGAACATGGACTGTTGCTCCTCATGAATTTGAAAATCCAAGTTCTTCATCTTCATAGTAACCTCAGGGAAAAATGTATTAGTGAGAACACAGTGTTGAGTTGACCCCAAAGGCATTTTTATCAGTGAATGTTTCCTATAGATCCAATACTTTGAAGAGTGTCTTGGACTGATGTAATTATCCCCTACATGTTATTTTGTGTTTGAATCATGAAATATGTGAAAAGCAATTAAAATACTAATAGAACATGTGACATGGAAAATATATCTCTTGATTTTCTCCTTTAGTACTTCAAAACTATGTTTGTGTTGTCCTTACAACTGATATCTTACTAGGATAAAATATGGAAGCTTTGATTTAACAAGTTATATATTGAATACTTTTGATAAGTTACCTTAGGTCATTTCTAAGCTTATAATGAATAAAGGTTGAACTTATATTTATATAAATCCCTTTTGAGAAGTAACTTGCATTAAATCACTAAGGCCAATCATTAAGATACATTTAATTTTGAAATTGAATGATTTTATGGCATTGGACACATGCGTCAAGTTAGGACACATATGTTGATGTAGGTGTATATCCTAAATGCTAGTGTTCAAGGACTAGAAAAGTAGGTATAGACTCAAAACTTGTAGAGGTGGAAGATAAGTGCATTTTAAGTATTTTGTGAAAGATAAAATTTATGGGTCATCAAAATAATATTGGTCATACTAAGATATAGGATAATAAGTACAAGATAGAGTAGACACGAGACTTCCAAAAGTGATAAAGGTCTAGAATTGAGAGGAACAACTAAGGTTTATGTTTTCCATGTGTATAAGGCTGAGATCTATATAGTTAATAAAATAGTATTTAAAGTATCACACTAAAAATACTCATGAAACATATGTGTGTATATATAAGTAAATGATATGATATCTACCAAACTTAAATTAATAACATAGATATCAAGGAGATAATAAACATGGAAATGTTGCATAGTTTTTTTATTTTTGAATGTTCTATTTTGTGTTATTTTTGAATATTTGAAATCACTAATTCAATATGTATTCATCATAAAAATATAGAGGATCAAATGAGACATTTTAAAAACTTTATTCATAGTAACACATTTCACCTCCTCCATGTTTTTGTATGATGTTATTCTATAATGTGTCTAAAGAGAGGGATGGCCATATCCATTATGGTGTAGGCAAATATCCATATCCATAATAGTAAATGTGATACACATACATTTAGTGTTCAATGTTGCATTCTAATTGGAAAATTGATGTTTCCTATATTTTAATGTCAAATGTGGTTCTTGATCTAATATTAATTTGATTTATGATATGACCTTTGTTGCTTGTGAAATTGGTACGTGGATGTACCCATGAGATTCTATCACTAAAAAAGAGTATGTTAATTTAACAGTATTATATCCCCACCATTGAATAAAAATGGTGATATTAATTTTATCCCAATTGTTATTCTTAAATGTAAGATATTGACAATATACCACATTAATACTAGTAGTAGTAGTTCGATCTTCATGGCTTGGTTGTTTTGAAGGATAGTTTTCATTTGAACCTTTCAAAGTATTATGTCTTTTTTACTTCTCAATATAATTTCATATGAAACCTGTATACATATAACATTTATAAATGTTATCACTTATTGATCCTTTCTCTCTTATGTAAACTCATCGAGCTTAAATCCTTGAGTGCATACACTAAAGGGTGATCTAGGAAAGGGGTTGGTGGACTTTTGGTGCTTCACATGATTATTTTACCCTATAAAATTACATAAAATCATAACAAGATACTCTAATCCAATCACCTAAGCAATATAAACCCACTTATACACTACCCTAAGTAACTCACCATCCAAAATAAGCCCTACCTAAGTAACACCCCTTTTTCATTTTTTTAATATGTCAACCGTATTGCCCTTGTTGGGACATATCACATGTTGTGAAACTTCATCATGCCATCCAACATATTTATAGTCCTAATGGATATGTTTCCTACAAAAAAAGGTCAATAATGTCCACCTTATGAGTGAAATTGCCAAAAGGGTACAGGGTCAAACCTTGGATATAAATAACGCCTTAAATTCATTTATAAAGAGAAAATCATTAAATTTTTCTTCATTATATCTCACAAGTATTCTTATAATATCAATGGGAGGTTTCACTTCTTAGGTTTTTACCTTGGAGTAGTATAACTTATCTTGTGGAGGTCTAGGATGTATAGGGGATGTCTTGTATCCTAGAGTTAATTTATCTTTACGACCCTTACAAGATATAAAAACCTATTTCAAAGCATCATAATATAAGTGAGAGATTGAACCATGATAGTTTCACTTCAACAAGGTAAGTGTTGTAGCAATTTAGTTTGTACCATTCAAGAGGGTTCTTCAGGCTCTCTCCAGCTAAGCTACACATTGGGAACAAATTTAGGTTGTGGGTATCCTATGATGAGGTAGAGCCTTCTAATAATGTCATCTTCCTTTTGATGGATCACCTAATATAATTTTATTGATTATAAAATGGTTAGAAAGGGGGGAATAGGGATCCTAAGAAAGATAGCAAGGTGATGTACTAAATTAAACAAACACTCTCATAAGCTTAAACCCAAACTATATTAGCATAAGACAATATTGGCTCACATAATCTCAAAAACTAGATAATTATATAAGTATTTCATGACTAGGATCACCAAAAAATTAAGGAATCAAAGAATTATTATAAGACTCACACTAAACACCCATTAATAGAAAAATAACACAAGTTTAGATATACAATTTTACATAGAAATAACATAAAATAGGAAAGTAGAAGGAAAATGAACATGGAAGAATATCCTTCATAAGGTCATCATGCCTAGGCTAACTAATCACTAGTCAAAGGAAAGATATAGGTTAAAATAATCTTTATTACTTTAAGAGGTATTTCTAAAAAAAATTGATAGGGTTTTAGCATATTCAAATGAGAATTTCATTGTCTTCAAAACGAGACAATCCATCTCTTCTCAGAGAGAGAGAGAGAGAGAGAGAGAGAGAGAGAGAGAGAGAGAGAGAGAGAGAGAGAGAGAGAGAGAGAGAGAGAGAGAGAGAGAGAGAGAGAGAGAGAGAGAGATAATGCCATAATATAGCAATTAATGAGCTGCCACTAGTCTTTAATGAATGTTTAACCCTATAAGATAATAATATGTTTATGAAGACAAGTCATCCTCCTAATAGGAATAAAAACCCTTAGATCCCCCTTGAAAATCAATTAAATTCTCCACCTACTTTATCCAACCACCAGATCTCCATCTTGGGATTCTATGACATCTTCCACTTGACTTGTTTATGAAGATAAAATCCTCTTATATATGGATCTAATAGAGACATGACTATGTCTATCTTGATCATCTATAGGTACATATTTTTTTAAGATAAGACTATGTCAAGGGATGAGACACTTATCCATAATCACACATCATCCCCCTACTTTAATATCTGAGCATAAGTCTTACTATAGATGAAAACCAATACATTTGTTTATTTTCCTATAGTCATCATGTTAATGAAAAATCCTATAGGCTACATAGCATCATTATTTAAGTATATTAGGTATAAATAAACCTATTTTACCTTTGAACCCTATGGAAGTCAATAACTCATTATATGCACAAATCTTCTTTAAAGAACAATGATCATAGTCACAAAATAACACTACAAAAAAAAAAATTAACCCTATAAGTTCTAAATATTTGAACCAAAGGTGGAAACTGAGCTTTAATGGTGATGGAACTTCAAATTTTATAATACTAACTATATGATTGTGTGTTATGCTTAATGGCACTCAACTAAGCTCTAATGGTAGAAAATGTTGTTTTAAATAATTTCTCTACTTTTACCTAGCTCATATTTTATCTCCATTTGAATTCTCTTGTCTTTGACATTTAATATCGATAATTGATCTTGATTAGGTCTCCTTAATCATTATAATTATTGATCCTACATGTGTTTTATGGGTCCTCTATTTAGTTACCATCTAGTTCTTATGCTTACACCATGTGGTAGCCTCATGTTTAACTTCAAGTAATTGAATCTTTGATTTTGTTCTACACTATCGATCTACTTTTACATGGTTTGAATGTGCAACATTGATTTACTTAGGAGTTTACCACAATCGCAACACTTGGTAGCTCTACATTTGCCTTCAAGATTCACTAACTTGTTCACCTCTCACTTGTCATTGATTCGTGCCTGCACGATTAAACATGTTCCATTAATCTATCTAGACCCACAAACTTTGTTATTACCCATGCACTGTTGATCTTGATTCAGG
>JARHVA010007816.1:0-175000 GCA_037957365.1 Torreya grandis
TAACTTATATAAACAATTTTTTGATGAATATTTTCACATAAGGAAAATGTTGAAAAAAAAGTATAGAGAATGTGTAGGCCTAGGTGGAAGCAACACAAAAACATATAATTAAAAAAAAAAAGATTATTGGGATAGTCTAGAGCTGCAACTATAGTGTTAAAAATTCAATAAAACACATGTTACAAACAACAAATAGGAGTGGAAGAGTATGGATGGAAATAACATAATATTGCATATATTATATGAATCTCTCAATTGATTACATCAACTAAAAGCATATAACTATAATTGTTATAACATTACTATAAAAAACCTCTAAACTCTCTTTGCTTGTTATTGGATGATTTTCTGACTACTGTTCACAAATAATATTCCTTTGACCTACTCTATTCTCCTCTATTTTACCTTTGTCTTATTGTATTTTATTTTTGAATCTATTTTTATGCTTATGACACAAAGTCTATTGATGTGTCACTAGCTTCTATTTTGCTTCTATCTTGACTGTTATTACATCACTTATCATCTTTTTACCTGCTACTCTATTTTTTTACCCATAATAGTCATTATTTATTGTCATGCTATATTATCTTACACACACTCTTCTTCTATTTTGTCTCTTATGTTCCATTTTATCTTCTATTATTGGGTTTATAGTTGTGTCACCTACAATCAAAATTACCCCCAAACACCAAAAGACTCTTGAATTTCAAATTTGAACAAGTGTAGTAAATTCTATTTAGTGCCTGTAACTAATAAGTGTAGTGCTGGGGATTTGGTAGGAAGATAGAGAATAAACTAATATTTTAACAAACCCCATTATTTGTGACCTTCCTACCATGGTCTGTAGAACTTTTCTTAGCATTTAAAACATTCTTATAACTTCTCTTCATCTACCCAAATTATTTTGCACCTTTTATGTGCACGTCCAGAGCTTTATTACTAAAGTTTGTATCTCTATTGATGTATTTTTTATCTAGACTAGTAAATTCTATAAGTTGTGTTATGAAATCAACTAGAAGGATCCATAGCTAGACTGACAAGTCTATAGTTGCCTTGTGGGAGTCCTAATCTGACCTGATAAAGTTTGGAGCTATGTTGTAAGAGTTTGGAGTTGACCTATAGGAGTCCAGAGCTAACTTATAAGAGTCTACAGCTAAAATATAGGAGGATAGAACTAACTTATAGTAGTTCAGAGCTAGATTGTAGGAGTCTAGAGCTACACTATAGGAGTTTGGATCTAAACTATGGGTGTCTATAGCTAAATTATAGGAGTTCAAAGCTAAACTATAAGAGTCTAAATATAACCTATAGGAGTCTAGAAATAGAATATAGGATTCTAAAGCTTACATGTAGGAGTTTGGAGCTAGATTTTAGGAGTCTAGAACTAACTTATAAGAGTCTAGAGCTAGACTATACGAGTCTATATATTTTCTATAGGACTATAGAGCCAACATAAAACCTTGTAGGTATAATTTTACTACATTAATGACCCCTAACCTTCCTCTTAAGTGTATTAAAGTGTCTTTAAATAATGACATAATAAGAATATCAAGTAGTTGTTGATCTGAATTGCAAAAACTAACCTTTATTACGTGATTTTCAACTAACTCTCAAATAAAGTGATACATGATTTAAATGTGCTTGTTCTTACCATGAAAGATGGGGATATTTAATAATGATATGGAGGATATGTTGTCACAAAATATCATTTAATCCCCTTAGTTCTCATCATGAAAATATAAAAGTATCCTTCTTAACCATATAGCTTGGCATGCTACTGTATTCACTACTATGCACTCTACTTTAGCTATAGAAAGTGATGTTATGGGTTGTTTCTTTAGATCCTAAGATATTGATCTTAACCAAGGATAAAAACACATACCCAAAAGTGCACTTTTAGTGATCAAGATTACCCACATAGTCACTATCCATATAACCCAAAATTTGAAACTCATCTACTCCTGCATTTAAAACTCCATAATCTCTTTTTACATTCACCTACCTTAATATCGTATTTCTCACTTGATAATATGTATCCTTTGGCATCTTCATGAATCTAAATATGAGGTTAAATCCATACATGATTTCCATCGATCAAGACCTTTGTTTGTAGAAATAATGATGGAGGCTGATGGCTGAATGTATACGACTTCGATATTAACTTAAATCAATATACAAATATTAGAAGATTTTAATCTTGAGTATCACATGAATCACCAAAGGAAAGCATACATATTTATTATTATAGACTTATTAATAATCTAGACTCCTAAGACTTAGACTCAAACTTTGAATTTTTAAAATGAACCCAAAGGACTTATTTATAGTAGAGAGCAGGGTCCTACCAAGAATCTTTTCTTTGGCAGTGTCTACTATCCATCTAATTTACAACTCACAATATTCAACTTTATGTACACATCATGTCTTAAAGAGAGATATTGTTGGATCTGCATGATGATGAACTTGACATTAGTAGAGATGGGTCCAACATTGCTTCCACTTCAGTAAAAAGATCATCATTGCTTATTGGATGGAATAAGCATCTTAGCTAGAACACATGTCATGTATTAAAATACCATCCTTCATCATTATCTTCATGTCATGGGATGATATAAAAGTAATATCCCACTCCAAATTTTTTTGGATGATGGTATGGATTACAATATCTTGGTCATGGTGCTCTTGTTCATGTATAAGATGGGGACCATAATGAGCTATCCATCTATAAAGATATTCATGATGTTTCATATAAATTTTGATTTTACATGTCCAATTAGGTCTTTTGATCAAATCATATAATTGTCTCATATGTAATTCTCTATTTAAGCGATAAATATTTATTAATCCTTCCTTTTTTTGTTGATCAGATGCTATGTGTGCTGCTCCTAACATCTATAAATTTGAAGAGGCACTGTGAGAAACTCATAAATACCTAGGATGAAGGCCTTCTATGAGAATTTGTTCTTGGATCAACAAATTAAGATCTAAATTTTTTTGATTATAAATCTTTGTTAAATTAAAACTAGGATATGTTTGATGCATTAAATTAGTAGTAGGATTTATACTTAACTAGTCTAAAATAGAATTCTTTCTCCCTTCAATGTGTTCTATAGTGTAATTGAACTAGTTAAAATAATCCTACCACCATAAATATTTACCTCTTCCATCCTTCCTTCCATGATCCTTTTCTTTGAAAGTTATGATCCTGGTACAATTAGATCTAATAACAAAATGAGGTAGATGCATAAGTTTAGAGCAATTTTTTCAAGACATTTCTTCATATCATAAATTTCTTTATCAGAGGATATCCATTTTTTCACATCTACAAATATTCCACTGGCATATTCATAGACATATTCCCTTTTATCTTCTATATAACAAAGAATACTTCCCCATGTAGTATTTGATGCATTTATGTATAATATGAGCTAATCAGATTATGGAACACGAAGGATAAGAAGTTTTGATACCTTTTATTTGATGGTTTTGATGGCCTTCTTGCGTTCTTTAGTCTATACATATTTTTTGTTTTTCTTGAACAATTCTTGAAGGATTGTTCTATCATTTCCAGAGTCTACATAAAAATTATTAACATAATTAAGAATTCTTAAGAAGGCTTGGAGTTAATTTATATAAATGACATCTATAAAATAAATGAATTTATTAATAATATGGGGTTGGACTTGTAATTTGCCATTTTTGACAATAATTCCCAAGAAACTACAACTTTTTTGACACAGTTGAATTTTAATGCTAGAAAGCACTATCCCTACTTCCTTTGCAATCTTTTAAAACTGAGACAAATGACTAAGATGTTCTTCAAGATTATTACAAAAAACAAAGATTTAATAAATATATACACATATAAAATCAGATGTTCTCCTTCAAATATTTTATCCATATGTGATTGGAAATAGGATGGTGTATTCATAAGGCCAAATGGCATCATGTTCCATTGAAAACGTCCAAAAGGACAACTGAATTCTATTTTGTGTCTAACTTCTATTTTTACCTAAATTTGATAGAAACCTAATTTACAATCAAACTCAGAAAATTATTTACATTGAGCAACCTTTTGCAACAAATATGACTTGTCTAGAATAGGATAGGGATAAGGTTATTTGATGCCATTAAAAGGTTTGTAATTAATTACCATTCTTTTCTTGCTCCCTTTTTACTCTGAATGTTTGTTCACCATAAAATCATAATAGAAAAATGGTGAAGTAGAAGGCTCAATAATTTTTTCTTATTTTAGTTCCTGAATAGCCTTTTTTATATCAGGATAGTCTGTAGCTAAGATGGGAATTTTCTTCCCAATTTTCATGTGTTTCCCTTCTTTAATCCTGATTTCCATTTCAGGCATTTTTTTTGTCCAAATTAGTTGAGGATTATCATAACATATTTCATCTTGAAGCCTTTTTCCCTATTTCTAGTAGCTTTTGGTACATATAATCTAGAGGTTGTTGACTCATGGTACTAGGGAATTGTTCAGAGGCATAGGTAAGTCGAGGAGATCTAATTCTATTACCATGAAGAGTGAACATAACACCTTGAGGTGTATATCCATAAGGATAATACTTATCTATGAAGGATCCTCTAAGAATTTTATATATATATATAGGCATTTTATCATAGTATAAAAAATCAAAAAATAAAGTATGACCTTGGATGTTTATACGTTCATGGTGTTTTTATTAAGAACATATAAAAGAGTTCCCTTGGACATCTAGGGATTTATACACCTAATTAGGAGGAAGTTGTTCCCAATCTTTGATTATAGGAGATTTTTCAAAAGAATTTGAAGCTCCTATATCTACTTAAGCATCATATCTTCTACCATTCATTTCTACAAATATGAATTGGGCAAACCTTCCATTTATGTATTGAGTAAGATAAACTAGTTTTTATTCATCTTCTTGAGGAACAAAGGTACATACAAGTCTATAATGAAGAGGGTTTTATTTTGGTGCTTCAATTTGTACCTTCTCAACTTCATATAGTAGATCTCCTTCCTCTTCTAATGGTTATTCCCATAGTTTTGTGTTAGGAGTTCTAGGTGTTTTGTACCATGCCATTAATCTATCTTTTGTAGAAGGCTGACAATATTCAAAACAATCTTCTTCAAATAAATCTTCTTCATAGACATCAGTATAAAAAAATAAATCATTTTGATTGAGTTCAACTTGGAATGTAGGAGCAACTAGTTCTAAGGTAGCTATTCTAGAAGGACTAGCTAGTTGCTCATTTGGTAATAAATAGCTAAACTTATTTTTTATCTAATTATCAAATGGTTTGAAGGTCTGATCAAATTATAATGATTTTGGTTCAATCATTTTCATGGTAGGAGGAATATAATTAAAATGAGGTTGTCTTCCTCTACCTAGATATCTATCATTGCATCTTCTTATTGGGGATCATCCTCTTGATTGATATCTTTGAGGAGGTTTGGAGCTACTTTCTCTTTGCTCTTTCTAGGGTCTTTGCATCATGGTGATCGGTTCTTCTTCTTCAAGTTCACTGGCTAGTTGATCAAGTTCATCTTCATCATTAATGTCTTCTATATCATCTATTTCTTCAAGTATTGGTTCAAATATGTCATCTTGTTGATACAAATCTTCATTTTCTTCTACTAAATCCCACCATGATGTTATGTTAGTGGAGTAGACTGCTTTGATAGAATTTTTTTACAAGAAAATTAGGGAGTAATGTGACCAAGCTAGTGGCAAATATAACAATGAACCATTTTGGACACTAGATGGGGAAAACATCTTCATCAAAGGAATATATGGCAAGGAGCAGGGGTGAGATGCTATGGGAAATTATGACATTTATATGGTAGACACTAGCATTTGTGCTTGTGGAAAAATGGTTTGAAACTAAATGGGTACATTTTAGGAATTTTTTTATTGCAAAAGAGGTTTGATGCTTATCAAGTTTTTGAGTGGCACAGGATTGAGTTATTAACTACATGATTTGTTGTTGGGCAAAGTCAATAATATCTGTAAGAGGCATAACAATCAGAGTGAGACCCTTAATATCAATGTAGTCTGTGACACGTTCAGCTAGATTATATGGAAGAGAATTCAAAAATTTCATCCTGGTGAGGTCAACCTTCTGAGCCTTAGCTCTATAAGCAAGCTTTCTATACTCGACAACATAATCTTCTAATAGATCTAGATCACAAAGTTTCATTTTGGCTAACCATTTGTGACTTTCTAACTCTTTATTTCCTTGAGGAGGGATAAACTCATTGATAAGAACTTGGAACAAAGTCTACATAGGATTTGGCTGGGGAATAATTTTTATTTCTTATAGAGTTGGACCTAGACCATTCCACCATTTGAGTACTATGCCCCAAAAACTTTTAGAAGCAAACATTGCATTCCTATGGCCATCAAGATTTGTAGTAGTGTCAAGGGTTTGCATAGTCTTGCACCATGTTTTAATTTTTTTTAAAGGATTTAACATATCATCAACATTGAAAAACCATGGATTAATATGAATATGAGACCTTATCATCATGGTTAATGAGAATAAATCCTTTAGTTTAGATTTTCATTCTTTGGTAGAGGTATCTGGGACAAAACTATGGCCAAAATCTAAATAAGTGTTAAGCTGACTGGTAGAGGCTTCATCATATTTTAATGCTCTTCTAACTTCCTTTTGTTTTTCAATTTCTTCTAACTAGTCAAGACTATTTTCAAGATCTTTTAGCTTAGTCTCAAAAGTGGTCAACTGATCTCCAATACTATGGAGATTATTTAATGGCTGTTAAGATATTGGGAGAACTCCATCATTAATTTTTTTGATGTGTTGGATAGTCTCATTCATTGGATACAAATGATCAATAGAATTTTTTATTTCGTGGATAATTTTGTAGAACATTAACCTGATCAAGTGACTATCTGATGATCTTAACATCTCTCCATAGATCATCAATATTTTCTTTGTAGTGGTCATTATAACTAGCAGGATAATTTCTCTATTTAAAATCAAAAGAGGGCTCTTTATCAAAAGAAGATGTAGGTTGGTAAGTAGTAGAGAAATAGGCAATTTCTCCTTTTGATTGTCTATAATGGCCTTTATGAGGTGGCCATCTTCCACCTTTATATAGAGTTATATTGTCTTCCTTATAAAACTCTAGAGTTCCTTCTCTAGGGAGTGAAGACATAGTGAATCGAAGAGATGGATTTGGACCATCATTCACCTATTATTATTCTAATTCAGCAACTATATTTCCTCATTGACATCTCCTATTTGAACTTTCAGAATAACTGAAAATGCTTGGCCTAGGAGAATTAGGAGGATACCTTGCAGACAATGATCTTGGAAGTATTTTGATCTTATTGCCACTTATTTGATGAATCTCCTTTTCCTTCTTATGCATCTTGGAAGCTACATTCTTCAACCAATATAAATTCCATGAATTATGAATTTATATAGAATTTGTATGCCCCTTTTGGAGTTGGATTGTACCATTCAATCTTCTAGCATAAGCCAAATTTTCAAGGATTTTAGGATTACTGGTATTTGTCATAGAATATAATATAGTAATATTAATGGAGGCATACTAGAAAGGACCAAATATATTTAAAAAAATACATATGAAAATAAAATCCAACAATCTAATGAACCGAACTTGACTTTTATACATCTTTGATCTCTGGCACTGATAAAGAGATTAGGATATAATTCATAGCTAACAATTCCTTCATTGAGATGGGCTACAGTAGATAACTGACAAACATGTTTGAATTTAAATTAAATTTGATCACATAAGGATACATAGGACATAGGCTTTATATTTGTAGGGACCAAAGGTTTAATGCTTACTTTAATTAACTTGAAGTATATAAACTGCACATCTAGATGACTACGGATATAATCAATCTTAGATTTAGGAATTAGGGGAAGCAAATGAGTTTGATAGATTTTCCCTAGATTATATTCTAAAGCTAATTCTATAGTTTTGATTCTTCACTTAACAAATTTATTAAAATTAGACTTATACTTGACCTTTCCAAAAATAGAATTCTCTTTCAAAGTAGAATATTTATAAATCTAAGTTTCATTTATAGCAAGAGGTTTATAATTAGCAATAATACCTGCAAGAGCTGATTTAGTAAATTCAATTTTTGGCATATCTGATTTGAATATTCCTTCTCCATATTCTATAATAGGTAGCTCAAAATATCCTTTGACTTCAGATTCATTCATCATTTGGTATCCTAGAGTAGAACTAATTAGTTTATGGAATTCTACCATTGAGTAACTAAGACTGTGAGATTTACTAGGGATTCCTTAAATGAATAGAAATATAATTTTGAAAAAATAAGGGATAATTTAAAGGGGTTATCAATTTTGAGATATAGTTAAATCAAGGCAATATTATACTCAAAATGGTAATAATAGATATGTATTAGCATATGTATGGCTTTGATACCACAAAATCACAAACTTCGATCATGACCTTTGTCTATATAAATAATGATGGAGGATGATGGTTAAATGGATACAACTTTGATATTAACTTAAATCAATATAAAAAGGATTAGAAGAATATTTATGATCCTTAGTATCACACAAAGCACTAGAAAAGAGCATATGTCTTTCTTCTTACAAAATCATAAACTTTGATTATGACCTTTGTCTATAGAAACAATGGTGGAGGCTGATGGTTCAATGGATATAGCTTCAATATTAACTTAAATCAATATACAAAGATTAGAAGAATATTTTTGATCCTTCGTATCACATGAAACACTAGAGGAGAGCATACATCTTTCTTCTTGCATACTTATTAAGACTCTAGACTCTTAAGACTCAAACTAAAACTTTGAATGCTTAAAATGAACCCAGATGACTTATTTATAGTAGAGAGTAGGGTCCTAACAATAATATTTGATTTGGTAGTGTCTATTATTCATCTAATTTACAACTCATAATATTTGAATTTATGTACACATCATATCTTAAAAGGAGATATTGTTGGATCTACATGATGATGAACTTGACATTAGTAGAGATGGGTCCAACATTGCTTCCACTTCAGTAAAAAGATCATCATTGCTAATTGGATGGAATAAGTATCTTAGATGGAACACATGTCATGTATTCCAATACCATCCCTCATCATTATCTTCATGTCGTGGGATGATATAAAGTAGGATTCCCACTCCAAATTTTTGTGGATGATGGTATGGATTATAGTATCTTGGTCATGGTGCTCCTATTCATGAATGAGATGGGGACCATAATGAGATATCCATATGTAATATATTCATGATTTTCTATCTAAATTCTGATTTTACATATCCAATTAGGTCTTTTGATCAAATTAGAGAATTGTCTCATAAGTAATTCGCTATTTAAGTGATAAATAGTGATTACTCCTTCCTTTTGTTGTTGATCAGATGCTATGTGTGCTACTCCTGATATATATAAATCTAAAGAGGCACTGTGAGAAAATCACAGATACTTGGGATGAAGGACTTCTCTAATAATTTGTTCCTAGATCAAAAAATTAAGATCTAATTTTTTTTAATTATAAATCCTTGTTAAATTAAAACTGGGATATGGTTGATGCATTAAAGTAGTAGTAGGATTTCTACTCAACCAGTTTGTAATAGAATTCTTTCTCCCTTCAATGTGTTCTAGTGTAATTAAAATAGTTAAAATAAGTCTTCCATCATACATATTTACCTCTTCCATCCTTCCTACCATAATCCTTTTCTTTGAATGTTAGGAACCTAGTATAATCAATTCTAATAATAAAATGAGGCAGATGCATAAGTTTAAGAGCAAAATTTTTAAGACATTTCTTCACAATATAAATTTTTTTATCAGAGGATATCCATTTTTTCACATCTTCTACAAATATTCCACTGGCATACTCACAAACATATTCCCTTTTATCTTCTATACAATAAACAATACCTCCTCAAGCAGTATCTGATGCATCTGTGTATAATATGAAATGATCAGATTATGGAACATGAAGGATAAGAAGTTTTGATACCTTTTCTTTGATGGTTTGGATATCCTTCTTGTGTTCTTTATTCCATACATTTTTTTTTCTTAAGCAATTCTTGAAAGACTATTCTCTCATTTCTAGAGTCTACATAAAAATTATTAACATAATTAAGCATTCCTAAGAAGGCTTGGAGTTTATTTATATCAAGGACATCTAGAAAATAAAGGAATTTCTCAGTAATATGGGGCTAGACTTGTAATTCACCATTTTTAATAACAATCCCCAATAAATTGCAACTATTTTGACACAATTGAATTTTAGTGCTAGAAAGCACTATTCTTGCTTCCTTTACAATCTTGTAAAACTAAGACAAATGACTAAGATGTTCTTCAAGGTTATTAGTGAAAACCAAGATGTCATCAATATATACACATAAAAAATTAGATGTTCCTTTAAATATTTTATCCATATGTGATTGTAAATAGGCTAGTGCATTCATAAGGCCAAATGGCATCACGTTCTATTGAAAATGTTCGAAAAGAAAACTAAATGTTGTTTTATGCCAGTCTTTTAGTTTTACCTAAATTTGATAGAAACCTAATTTAAAATAAAATTGGGAAAATTATTTACAATAAGCAACCTTTTTCAACAAATAGGACTTATCTGGAATAAGATAGGGATAAGGCTCTATGATGGCATTCAAAGGTTTGTAATTAATTACCATTCTTTTCTTGCCCCTATTTTTCTCTGAATGTTTTTTCATCATAAAATAATAATATAAAAATGGTAAAGTAGAAGGCTCAATAAAATTTTCTTCTTTTAGTTCCTGAAGAGCCTTTTCCATATCAAGATAGTCTGTAGCTGAGATGGGAATTTTCTTCCTAATTTTTATGTGTTTCCCTTCTTTAATCATGATTTCCATTTCAGGCATTTTCTTTGTCCAGAATAGTTGAGGATTATTAGAACATATTTCATCCTAAAGCATTTTCCCTATTTCTAGTATCTTTTGGTACATTAAATCTAGAGATTGTTGATTCGTGGTACTATGGAATTGTTTAGAGGCATAGGTAAGTTGAGGAGCTCTAATTCTGTTACCATGAAGAGTGAGCATAACACCTTGAGGTGTTGATCCATAAGGAGAATACCTGTCTATGAAGGATCCTCCAAGAAGTATATCTACAATAATTTTATCATACTATAAAAAATCATAAAATAAAGTATGACCTTGGATGTTTATAGGTTCATGGTGTTTGTATTGAGAATTTATAAAAGTGTTCCCTTAGACATTTAAGGATTTATAGACTTGATTAGGATGAATTTGTTCCCAATATTTGATTATATGAGATTTTGTAAAAGAATGTGAAGCTCCTATATCTACTTGATCATCATATCTTCTAGCATTCATTTCTACAGATATGAATTGGGCAAACCTTCCATTGATGATATGAGTAAGATAAACTAGTTTTTCTTCATCTTCTTGAGGAGTAGAGGTACATACAAGTCTTTAATGAAGAGGGTTTTCTTTTGGTGCTTCAACTTGTACCTTCTTAGATTCATATAGTAGATCTCCTTCCTCTTCTAATTTTTCTTCCCATAGTTTTGTGCTAGGAGTTCCAAGTGTTTTATACCATGCCATTAATCTATCTTTTGTAGAAGGCTGACAATCTTCAAAATAATCTTCTTCATAGTCATCAGTATCAAAAAAGAAATCATTTTGATTGAGTTCATCTTGGAAAGTATGAGAAATTGGTTCTAAGGTAGGTATTCTATAAGGACTAATTGGTTTCTCATCTGGTAATAAATAACTAAACTTATTTTTTATCTAATTATCAGATGGTTTGAAGGTGTGATAAAATTATAATGGTTTTGGTTTAGGCCTTTACATGGTAGGAGGAATATACTTAAAATGAGGTTGTCTTCCTCTACCTAGATATCTATCATTACATCCTCTTGTTGGGGATCATCCTCTTGATTTTTATCTTCAAGGAGGTTTGGAACTACCTTCTCCTTGCTCTTTCTAGGGTCTTTGCATCGTGGTGATCAGTTATTCTTCTTCAAGTTCACTGGCTAGCTAGACAAGTTCATCTTCATCATTAATGTCTTCTGTATCATCTATTTATTCAAGTACTGGTTCAAATATTTCATCTTATTGATACAAATATTCATTTTATTCTACTAAATCCCACCACATTGTTGCATTAGTAGAGTAGACTGCTTTGATAGCTTTATTTTTACAAGAACATTGGGGATCAATGTGACTAGGCTAGTGGAAAATATAACAACACGCCATTTCAAACATTGGAAGGGGAAAACATATTCACCAGAGGAATTTATGGTGAAGATCAGGGGTGTAATGTTTTGGGAAAGAATGGTGTTTATATGTTAGATGCTAGCATTTGTGCTTGTGTACAAATGGTTTGTAACCAAATGGGTACATTTTAGGAAATCTTTTGATTGTAGAAGAGGCTTGATGCTTATTGAGTTTATGAGTGGCACAAGATTGAGTTATGAACTACATGATTTGTTGTCAGGTAAAGTTAGAGTCATGGTAGTCAAAGTGAGACCCTTAATATCAATATAGTCCATGACACATTTAGCTAGATTATATAGAAGAGAATTCAAAAATTGCATCTATTTAAGGTCAACATTCTGAGCCTTGGATTCATAATTAAGCTTTCTATACTCGAAAGCATAATATTCAAATTAAGCTAGATCACAAAGTTTCATTTTGGCTAACCATTTGTGACTTTCTAGCTCTTTATTTCCTTGAGGAACAAACTCGTTGATAAGAACTTGGAACAAAATCTGCATAGGATTTGGCTTGGAAATAGTTCTTATTTACTATAGAGTTGGACCTAGACCATTCCATCATTCGAGTAATATGCACGTAAAATATTTAGAATCAAACATTGCATTGCTATGGCCATCAAGATTTGCAGCAGTGCCAAGGGTTTGCATAGTGTTGCACCATATTGTAATTTTTGTCAAAGGATTTAACATTTTATCAACATTGAGGAGTCATGGATTAATACGAATATGAGACCTTATCATCATAGTTAATGATAATAAATCCTTTGGTTTAGATTTTCCTTCTTTGGCAGAGGTATTGAGGACAAAACTAGGGCCAAAATCTAAAGAAGTGCTAAGCTAACTGGTAGAGGTTTCATCATCTTTTAATGTTCTTATAATTTAGTTTTTTCAATTTCTTCTAACTATTCAAGACATTTTCAAGCTCTTTAATCTTAGTCTCAAAAGTGGTCAACTGATCTCCAATACTATGGAGACTGTTTAATGATTGTTGAGATATTGTGAGAAATCCATCATTAATTTTTCTAATGTATTGGATAGTCTCATTCATTGGATATAAATGATCAGTAGATTTTTTTATTTCATGTATTAAATTTTTTAGAACATTAACCTGATCAAGTGACTATGTGATGATCTTAACATCTCTACAGAGATCATCAAAATTTTCTTGGTAATGGGCATTATATCTAGCAAGATAATTTCTCTATTTGAAATCAGAAGAGGGTTCTTTATTAGAAGAAGATGTAGGTTGGTAAGAAACAAAGAAATATGAAATTTCTCCTTCTAATTGTCTATAATGGCCTTTATGAGGTGGCCATCTTCCACCTTTATACAGAGTTATATTGTCTTCCTTATAAAATTCTAGTGTTCCTTCTTTAGGGAGTAAAGACATAGTGAATGGAAGAGATGGATCTGGACCATCATTCACCTATTCTTCTTCTAATTCAAAAACTATATTTCCTCTTTGAGAACTCCTGTTTGACCTTTTAGAATAACTAGAAACATTTATTATAGGATAATTAGGAGGATACCTTACAGAAAATGATCTTGGAAGTATTTGGATCTTATTGCCACTTAGTTGATGAATCTCCTTTTCCTTCTTATGCATCTTGGGAGCTACATTCTTCATCCAATCTAAAATCCATGAATTATCAATTTATATATAATTTTTATGCCCTTTTGGAGTTGGACTATACCATTTAACCTTCTAGCATAAGGTATATTTTCAAGGATTTTAGGATTACTAGTATTGGTCATAGAATATAATACAGTAATATTCATGGAGGCATATTGGAAAGGACCAAAAATATTTAAACCATATAAATATGAAACTAAACCCCAACAATATACTGAACCAAACTTGAATTTTGTACATCTTTGATCTCTGGCACTAACTGAGAGATTAGAATATAATTCATAGATAACAATTCCTTCATTGAGATAGGATACCACAAATAACTGACAAGCATGTTTGAATTCAGGTTGTCTTTGATCACATAAGGCTACATAATACACATGCTTTATATTTATAGGGACCAAAGGTTTGATGCTTACTCTAATTAACTCAAAGTGTACAAACTACACATTTGGATGACTACGAATATAATCAATGTTAGATTTAGGAATTAGGGGAAGCAAATGAGTTTGATAGCTTTTCCCTAGGTTATATTCTAAAGCCAATTCTACAGTCTTAATTTTTGGCTTTAAAAAGTTCTTAAAAGTATACTTATACTTGATCTTTCCAAAAATAGAATTCTCTTTCAAATCAGAAGATTTATAAATCTGGTTTGCTTTTATAACAAGAGGTTTATAATTAACAATAGTACCTGCAAGAGCTAATTCAATAACTTTAATTTTTGGCATATATATTTCAAATATTCCTCTCTATCTTATATAGGAGGTATCTCAAAATATCCTTTGAATTCAACTTAATTCATCATTTGGTATCCTAGAGTAGAACTACTTGGTTTTTATAATTCTACCATTGATTAACTAGGACTACAATATTTACTGGGGATTCCAAAAATAAGTAGAAATAAAATTTTGACAAAAGAGGGGATAATTTAAAGGGGTTATAAATTGTAGGATATAGTTAAATCAAGGCAATAGTATACTCATAATGGGAATAACAGAGATGTATTAGCATATGTATGGCTCTGATACCACAAAAGCACAGACTTCAATCAAGACCTTTAGCTGTAGAAACAACAATGAAGGCTGATAGCCAAATGGATATAGATTCAATATTAAATTAAAATCAATATACAAATATTATAATAAGATTTTTGATCCATTAGTATCACATGAAGTGCTAGAGGAGAGAATATGTCTTTCTTCTTACATACTTCTTAACAAAAGCACAAACTTTGATCAGGACCTTTGTCTATAAAAACAATAGTGGAGGTTGATGGCCGAATGGATATAGGTTTGATATTAAATTAAATTATTATAAAAATATTAGAATATTTTTGATCCTCAGTAGTACATGAAGTTCCAAAGGAGATCATAAATATTTCTTCTTACAAACTTCTTAAGACTCTAGACTCCTAAGACTCAGACTCAAACTTTGAATACTTAAAATGAACCCAAAGGACTTATTTATAGTAGAGAGCAAGGTCCCACCAATAATCTTTGATTTTTTGGTGTCTACTATTCATCTACTTTACAACTCACAATATTTGACTTTATGTACACATCATATCTTAAAGAGAGATACTGTTGGATCTACATGATGATGAACTTGATGCTAGTGGAGATGGGTCCAACATTGCTTCTATTTCAGTAAAAATATCATCATTGTTAATTGGATGGAATAAGCATCTTAACTAGAACATATGTCATGTATTCCAATACAACCTTGTTTTAGTCAAATACATTAGGCTTCCCACTAAACTCTTGTATTGTGTGGGTTCTATGTTTTTATTACAATCATCCTTGTACAACTTCAAGCTTGTCTTAGTAGGTGTAGATACTGGCTTGTTATCTAGAATCTTAAACCTATCCAAAATCTCTTTTGCATACTTATTTGGCATATAAATATGCCTTCATCCATTTTCTTAACTTCTATCACAAGAAAGTACTTCTAGAATCCTAAATCAGTCATTTAAAAATCATTTTTCATCGTTTTTTTAAGCTCTTCTATTGACTGATTTGCATTTTGAGTGAATATTAAATCATCCACATATAATAATGCAATCAAAATATCACATTTTCTATCTTTGATGTAGAGTGTGGACTCAATAACACTTTTTCAAAAGCTATTACTCAACAAGTACCAGTCTATATGGTTGTATCATGCTCTTGGGACTTGTTTGAGTCCATACAATGCATTTTTTAGCCTATACACTTTATTCTCATGCCTAATAATCTCATATCTAGGTGGATATCCCACATAAAACTCTTCTTCTAAAAATCCATTAAATAAGGCTAACTTGACATCCATTCCATATACCTTCCACTTGTGTTTAGAAGCAATGGCTATGATTATCCTCACCATTTCTATCCTTGTTACAGGTGAAAATGTCTCATTGTAATCATATTTGGGTCTTTATTTTTGGCCCTTCACCACTAGTCTTGCCTTATGCCACTGTGGTTTTTGTCTTATATATCCACATGAATCTTATGACCTCTTTTCCTTTTGGTAGGTCAACTAACTCCCAAGTTTGATTTCTCTCATGCATTTCTTCATCTATTACCTCACTTATTATCTATGACTACTTATTCAATGTAGATAGGATCAACATATAAAAAGAGAGCATAATTCATAGTTTTATCTTCATTTTCCTCATACCTTAACTACTCATAGACATATTTCAAACTACTTACATCCTTTCTAGGTGTTGAAATGAGTTTGAAGATGATGATGTTGACTCATGAGCAACTCCCTGACCTATTTCATGGTTGTTTCCACTAGATGATTCGACCCTTTGTGAAATAGGGGGCCAACTTGGTATATGAGTGGATATACTACTTTCTAGTTTAAATTCAATAAAGTATCCACTAGCCCTTTTTTGTATGTGTTATTCTTCTTGTCTCTCTTCCCAAGCTTCATGCTTAATGAATTAAACATCCTAACTGAATATGAGTTCTTTGGTGATAGGATTTTACAATCAGTAAGCCTTTGATTGGTCACTATACCCTATGAAAATACACTTCTCACCTTTGTCATCCCATTTGGTCCTTCTTTGCTTGGGCATGTGTGCATATGAAACACATCCAAGACTCTAAGGTTTTCAACACTTGGCTTTTAGTTTCTCTATGATTATTAAGGGATCATATTTCTAACACTCCTTGTTTGATAAATATTCAATAAGTATACAACTATTTCTATATTCTTATCCAAAAAAACATTAGATAGACCCTTGGCCTTTAGCATGCTCTTTTCCATCTCTTGGATGGTCCTATTCTTCCTCTTGGCATACCATTTTGATGTGGTGTATACCTAGCTATAAATTTATTCTTGATGCCATTATCTTTGAAAAAATTCATGAACTTATTAGAGATATATTCTCCCCCTCTACCTATTGTCAAAATCTTGGCATAGTGGCTACTTTATTTCTCAATGGTGGCCTTGAATTACTTGAAGGTCTCAAATACATTTGATTTGTTATTGAATAAGTATACCCATATATTCAAACTAAATTCATTTGTGAATGTCATGAAATAGACATTATTTTATAGGGAGGGGTTCCTCATTTGACCACACAAGTCTAAATGTATCATCTCTAAAGGAGCTCCAAATCTTCATGATTTACCCATGAGAAATGCAATCCTATGTTACTTCCCTAAGATGTAACCTTAAAACACCTTATCTTGATGTTTTATAATGGGAAAAACCTCTCACCATTTTATTCTTGTGAAGACTTTTCAACACTCCAAAGCTCAAATCCCATATCTAATATTCTAAAGAGTATACTCATCTACTATCATTATTTTGAATGCTACTGCAAGCTCAATTTGCATTCTCAATAGATACATCTGATTGCCTATCATATTAACTTATGAAATATGCCTATTTAAACCAATCCTATCAAATATGATGTATTATCCATTCTCAAATCTGACCTTGTACCCTTTTTCCACAAGCTACTTAATACTGACTAGGTTGTGCTTCAGCCTAGGCACATATTATACATCTTGAATTTTCCTTTTATCACCTTGCTTGGTGACCATAGAAATGATTCCTTTGCCCATGATGGGAAGCTTCTCATTGTTTCCCATCCTCACTCATAATTTTATTGATTCATAAATTTGGTTGAACATCTCTTTGTTCCCACTCATATGATTACTATAACCACTATCCAAGTACCGTGTTTCTTTAACACTTTGTTCAATAATGTTGCATTTTATGAACCATTTTCCACCTTTATCATTCCCGTTAGGTTTAATATCTTGTGTTTTTGAGAAGATTTAATTATACCTATTCATATCTTACTCATTTTTACACTCACTATCATAGTTTCCATACCTCTTGTAATAATAGAATTGGATGATAGAATTATCATATCATTGTGTAGATCCTCCTCTTGAAGTGCTGCTGCTCATTCCTCTTCCATGTGACTCTTGATGGTTATGCCTTCCACCTTATTGAGTGATACAAGTTTCTCCTATTTCTCTATTATTTTATCATCTCCCTCTTCCTCTCACATTCACACCGGTCTTAAATTCTTGCTCATGGGAAGAGTTGGTTTACCTATTTAACCTTTATTCATGGGTTTGTAAGGAACCCATTAGCTCATCTACCATTATTTGAATAAAATCATTTAACTCTTTAATTTAAACCACTATAAGGTAAAATATGATTGAAATTTTTCTTAACACCTTCTCTATGATTCTATGATCTTCAAGGTTATCACCACATGTCTTTATTTGATTGATAATATTCATTATCCTTGTGAAGAAGTCATTAATAGACTCATTCTCTTTCATTTGTAGGGTCTCAAAGTACCTTATTAAGAGGTGAAACTTGATAAGCTTTACCTTGTCATTCCCTTGATAGGTATTTTTAAGAATATCATATGATTATTTATAATCGACAACCACTAAGATCCTAGGAAAAATTTAATCAGCTAGTGTCATTTGTATGTAGTTGAGTGCCTTGTCATCCTTTTCCCTATTATCCTTCAAAAAAATTATTTATGAATGGGTTAATGAATTGAAGGATAATATGTCTACAATCTCATTATATCCACCTTTAACCAACTCCCATAGCTCTTTAGAGTTAAATATAGTCTTCATTTTGATTCTCCACACATCATAACTCTTTCCATCAAATGTAGGGGGTTGCTTCTATAAACCATAAATATCTATTGACATATCTAAATGGTATTAAAACCTATGGGATATGATACTAGTTATTGGGAAAAAAAAATTCATAAAATGTCTAAGCCCAGGTGGATAAAAACCAAATAACATAGAATAGAACATAGAAATTGAGACTACTAGAATAGTCTGGAGCTACAACTATAGTTATGATAATGCACTAAAAACACATGCTAAAAAAATAGAATAGGGGTGGAATATTATGGATGGAAATAACATAATTTTTCATATATTAAAATAATATATCAATTGAGTACATCGACTAAAAACATATAGCTACAACTTTTATAACTTTACTACAAAAAACCTCTAAACTTTCCTTGCTTGTTATTGGGTGACTGTCTGACTACTGTCGATAAACAACATTCCTTAGCCATGATTTGTTCTCCTATATTGTTTTACTCTTTAAAACATAAAATATGATTATTGTGTTTATCTTTGCCCAATCAAATCTTTAGAATATGTCATTGTTTATGGTGTGTAACTACTTTATGCTTTAAGAAATTCTGGGTGCATATGGTGAAAGTAATAAAGTTGCATCGCCCTTATGACATATTTCTCTATTCATTTTATTTTAATAATTTTTCTCTCTTTAACCATAAATGGTGATTAATATATTCTTCTCTATGCAATCAAATTTCTTAATCTTTTTTATAAATAACAATTCACCAATGTTCAAAATGTGATTTTCATTTGTTTTTTAAAAAAAATTTGGCTGCATACAACAAATAAAGCTATAACCTCCTATGTACATTTTTTTAATTAGTAATTTGCCTGTATTCAAATTTTTTTTTGTTGGTTTATAGTTTTCCAATCTTATTGTATTTAACCTGCACATTTATTCTATGACACCTGTGAGCTATTACCATTTCCAAGCCACATGTTTATCAATTAATGGGTAGATTAGCTAAAAAATTAGTTTATTCATTAGAAGAAAATAATATGACAAATACTTTTTGAATAAAGAGTAAATGGTGATATCTACAGTTGTAATATTTATGGAGATTTACTACACTTATAGAGGTTGCTACACTTATTTATTTTTCTTATGATTAGGTTATGCATTTCCCTTGCTAATGACATAACTTACAAAATATACTAGGCCTTTTAAATATGTGCAGTTGTGAATTATCTTGAGACCTATAATTTTTTTTCCCTATTGTGCTTCAAATTAATTTTTTGGTTTCATTTTTATGTATAACTTCAATAGAATTTTTGTTACCTATAGAGTGATTTCCATAGTTTAAAAACCATGAATAAACAAAAAAATGATTTTTCCAAACTCAGGGGTCATTGGTAGAGAGTCACATACCCAAAAAAATAATTCGGCCTTAAACAAATCTTGTTAACTAAGAGTAAGCCAAAAAAAATTAATTTGACAATTATTTTAAAATAAAATAAAAATAATATAATAATGATGATGATGATGATGATGATGATGATGATGATGATGATGATGATGATGATGATGATGATGATGATGATGATGATGATGATGACAATAATAATAATAATAATAATAATAATAATAATAATAATAATAATAATAATAATAATAATGATGATGATGATGATGATGATGATGATGATGATGATGATGATGATGATGATGATGATGATGATGATGATGATGATGATGATGATGATGATGATGATGATGATGATGATGACAATAATAATAATAATAATAATAATAATAATAATAATAATAATAATAATAATAATAATAATAATAATAGTAATAATAATAATAATAATAATAATAATAATAATAATAATAATAATAATAATAATAATAATAACAACAACAACAACAACAACAACAACAATAACAATAATAATAATAATAATAATAATAATAATAATAATAATAATAATAATAATAAAGAGTGAAAATACATGGATGGGTCGTTACCAAGAAAACACTTTTAAAACCAATACATAACATTTATAGACCATTGACACTGAAGTTTACAAAGTAGTAATGTCTTTATAAATATATGGGTCTTATAACTACTACTTTTAAGCGGTAAATGACTTAATGAAGAGGAGGGTACCTTTCTCTCCAAAATGACCTCCTTATCTTTTGCCTTTTTTGGTAGATAGTCCAACATTGCAAAGAGATTAAATGTTTTTATAAGTGAAGCCCTTCTCATTGTTAAGTACCACTATATTTAAGATTATTTTCAACTACACTAAGAAATAGCAATATATCAATTGAAAATGTTGTCACGTTGGAAATTTTATGGAAATTTAAGATGGAATGGTAGGATGAACATCAAACCAAAATCCTAATGATATAACAATTTTGTTTTGGGTAATCTATTATTGCAGTAAACTGCATCTCTAATTAGCATCCAATAAAACCATACTATAATGTCCCAGTGAGGTTTTTCTATCACAATTTTTTTGGTGTGCTCATAACTAATGCATAGGATTTCTACAATTATTTTATGTTTAATTTTTTAGTGTATTCTATGTATTCAACAACAAACCAAATGAAAAAATAATAAATAGTTGAAGCCACAACCTCCTTCAATATTGTGTACCCTCCCTTGGCCACTTGACCAATTGTGTGCCACGTGTAGCAATAAATAATAGCATGAAAAGTGCATATTCCATTTACTTAACATTTTCTATACTTGTGCGTTACCCAAGCAAATCACCTTCTTTACTAGCAAACATAAAAATTGATAAATATTTCAATAGGATTTTATTCATGCAATATTCATATTGTTATTGAAATTATAAATATTAATTTAATTTATATACGTAGTCCAAGAACAGTGTTATATTTGTGAATAATAATTATAATATTTTGTATATTGTATACTCATTTATTGTTTATGTATATATAAGTGTAATTATTAAAAAATAATCAATCAAGTTTCTTATATCTATAATATATTTAACAAATAATATTCAACATATGAATTAGCCTAAGCAGATCACCTTAATTATGGCAAGCTTAATAATAATAATAATAATAATAATATCTAAACATGAGAAATAATTTAATATTCAAAAATGGACTCTTGGATAATGTGATATTGTATATTAGATTCTATTATTATCCTTTCATTTTAGTTTTAAATCATATATAGTAATGATACTATATTAGATTATTAATTTAATGTCAAAATAAATTTTAATACAAAGGACTCTTTTTTCTAATTTGTATATTATTATTGCTTATTTAGTTTTGCTTATTATGTTCATTTGTGACTACATTTGTGTTATGAATAGTCTTTTTTTAATTTTCTATTAAACATTTTTTTAAAATTAACAAGTTTCAAGTGATTTGTATATTGCACATTTTGCAATTTGCTTCTAGATTTAGCTCTTTTTAACAGTAATTGCATTCTTATTTTAGTTTAAACTATTTGGAGTTATCAGATTTGAAAAAATGATTACTTTTGTTTAGTTATATGCCAATTATTTATTGCATAGAATAAAATCATAAATAAATACATTGGTGTGTAAATTCAAACATGAATTATTTTCTATTATTATTCCTTGTTTGCCATTACCATCTACAAATTCTTTTGTAAATAGAGTAAGATTCTATAATCTATCATGTGTAATTTCAATTTTGTCAAAAACTAATAGAAATGGAGACTTTATCTCATTGATTTGACAACATTAATAAATTCATCAAGTAAATGAGTCATAATTAACTTGCACTTTGTTTCAATTTCCCTTTTCATTCATATAGATATTTAACTTCTCATGTTGTTGCTTGTTTTGGTTTGTAAGAAGTTTAGAAAAAATATTTAAATATTAATTCAAAGAGGCTACATTCAAATAGAATACTTTGTACTAAATTATTATGATAATAGATATACTTCTCGATTAAAAATACACATGTCTAAGAAAACATGTGCATTTCCAAAAGCATATTAATTTCTTACATTTGTCTTAAATATTTTTTAAAGTTAAATTTAATACAATAGACTCTTTCTGTCAATTTGTTTATTGTTATTACTTCTTTAGTTTTACTTTTTATGTCAACTTCAAAAATAAATTTGTAATATGAATAGTTTATTTTTAAATTTCATATGAAATGTTTTTTTTTAATTAATAATTTCCAAATGATTCCTATATTGTAGGCATTGTATTTTTCTTCTAGATTTAATTTTGTAAAGGTACTTGCATTTCCCCTTTAATTTAATCTACTTTGAGTAAATAAATTTGGAAATATGTTTACTTTAATCTAAAATGTTTTATACATAATTTACTTACTACAAAAAAAAAATAGTTTAACTTGTATTTCTATTTTATTAAATTACTTATATTTATAAAACAAAATCAATCTTTTTCACTATTAATGCATTTATGTTTTTATACAATAGGAAAACCCTGAATAGATAAATAGAAAAAAAGAAAGAAAATCTGATGAAATTTTAATAGATGTTGAAACATACGGATAATAACCAAAGACATTGTTTTCAAAGATTGATGATGATTTAGAAAATAGTCACTTTTCAATTTAATTCATATAAATTATAATGTACGTGATTTTATTTTATTTTTAAATAAATTTTATTAATATCAAAAAAACCTAGAAGGAAAATCAAAAGCACAACAAGAAGTTGGCTTGTTAAATTTCTCTGTGAGAATCTAGCCAAGACAAAATTTCTAAAAAGACCAAGCGTTCCTTTATAAATTTAAATGTATATTAATGAAATTCAATCCTTTATGTGGCTTTCTATTTGGACTTGCATGAATGGTGCATGCCAAAAAAACTATTTACCTTACTATTTTCTAGAACAACAACACTACTTTCCTTCTTAGAATTGTAGAATCCTCTTTACAACAATCAAGACACTGCTTTTTCTTATCATGGCAAGTTTCCCTATTTTCATTTATGAAAATACGCAAAAGAATATTTCAATTCATGCAAATAAAAGATATTCCCTTCATGTATATTTTATGTATGTAGATCAATTAACATAACATGCATGCGTGTTCTTCAAAATTAAACCAAAAATAGGCAAATTATTGTATTAAACATTAATAATAAAAAAAATTCCCTCTAAATATTTTGGGATGATTTGAATATTCAAATCTTGTCCCTCTTATGGTTTTGAGGCTGGATTAGTTTCATTTAAGGAAATATTTATCCAATCCTTTTTTCTCTTCATTGCTGATTTTTTATTTTCTCCCAGCGAAAATATGTTTTCTCATCCATGTTATTCATAGTGATCACCACTTCATATGGAATTTGTGATCCTTCTACCTATTTCAAGGAAGTTTGTTGTAGCATATTTCTTTAAGTTATTTATTTTCATCAAAAGTATCAACTTATGTGTGGTCTATTATGTCTTGCTTCCACCAATTAGCTTTTTGATTTCTCTTTATTTAAACCATTTGGACACCATTATCACTTGAGCTAGTATTATTATGAAATTATTTTTGACTTAGAGACTATAGACATGGACATATAACATTTAGATGTGCATATTCAAAATGTTGCCTGCATCTGAATGTAATATTTTCATAATCTACCTTTTGGGTTCTTGATGAACCACCTCAAAATAATAAAATTAAGCAAGGAATCCTTTCGTCAAGTCCACAAACATAAAAATTCAAGAACACATTGATTTGAGTCTTTCCTTTGTTAAGGACTCTTGGCTACAAGAAACACCTATAACATCTTTGATTTATTTTATGGCTCATAGGGTCCAAAAGTGTAGAAGCAAATTTAGTAGCCTCACCTAAATTGGAATGTGGGAAAGGTTTCCATTTATGGGGTCGATGCTTGGAAACCAAATATTTATGATAAATCCTTCCCCTTATGAAACCAGAGCCCCTTTTTGAAAATATCATCTCTTTCTGATTGGCCTAAAAATAATGCAATAAATAAACCTTATACACAAGGGAAGATTTCTACCTCTTCTATAAAGATAAGAGCCCAATGTTAGATTATCCATTCATGAAGATTGGAAAGAGTAATTAAAAATCCACTAAATATTCAAATTAACCCTCTTTCACTAAGAATATTCATAAAATTAGACATCTCCTCATTATCTAGGCAAATCATGAAATGAGAAGATGATTTATCAATAATAAAACCTTGATCAAGATAAGGAATAAAAAACATTACCTAGATTGTAATATTTATTTTTAGCTACTGCATATCCTTTTCACATATCCATATTCCTTATGTTATTCATATAAGTGGGATTCAAGATAACCTCTTTAGATGAGGATTTTACATGAGCCTTTCTTCACCAAATTTACTACTTACACTCTAGGAGGTTGAATTGGGTTCTTATTCCACATGATCCTCTTTTAAAATATCTTAAACTCCTTTGATATTGCATACATTCTCAGGTATAGGCTTGGGGATTTTAACTAGTGGATCCTCCTTCCAAAGGGAAGAAACCTCTCTAGACCTCTTGCATGTATCTTTCAATTTTTCTCTTGCGGATTTTCCCATCTATTCTCTTTCAATTATCTTTTGAAAATGTGATTATCTTATTGATACATTTCAAATTTTACTAAATTTTTGTTATACATAAAATGAATTAAAAAATTGAATTATAGATTATTTCATATCATAATTAAATAATAGAGTTTCAAATTTAGTATAGTCATACAAACATGAAATGCATCATGACATGATTTACGATTTACATAGAATATATGACAGAGCCACATACGTAGAATGAGATGTTTTAAAAATAACAACATAGATTTAGGTGAAATTGGCCTATGTGGTGATACATTTTTCATCCAATAGATATAAAAATGGTTAAATATATAAATTTCCTTATGGTCATTAGCACACAAAATACTTAAATTTTAACAGAGAGTCTTTGATTCCAGAATATTCAATATTGTTCCATGATAGGGACCTAAATTTTGGGCACTATGAATCCATAGTATGTAAAAAAAATAGTACAAAAACTATTCAAATTGAATGATTGAAAATATCAAATACATGTAATAAACTTGCACATGAAAGGAATTCCATTTCAACTATAAAAAAAAAATTATGGCCTTTATATGGCAAGTGTGTTTGCCAATAATTGTGGTGAAAGCTTATTTAATTTAATAAGCTTATTAACAAAAAATGAATTTGATGTGAAATATCTTAGATTTTATATCATAAAAACATTTTGAAATTCATTTTATATAATGGATGAATATGCAATACATTTCATGCAATTATGAAAATTAGAATTAACGAAAAAAGTGGAAATATTATAAACTTAAAATAATATATTGATAATATTAAAATGCCATATGAAAAAAGAAAAATCAAAGGTGGAAATTAGATTGATCAAATGCTCACTATGTCTTTCAAATATTTTATAAGCTGAAATTCAAAATTGGTCCACTAAAACTAAAGAAATAGTCAAAGTCTATAATAGTTGCTCATAGCCAAAAATAAAATAACATAGTTTAACTTGAAACTGATGCAACACATATTCACTATGAGCCCTTAAAAACAACATGCAAACAACCAATTCCAAGGAATTTTTCTCCTATGTCTTTGCATTTTTAAAAAAAAAATGCACTTGAAAATTTTAAATAAAATAGACAAAATTAATTATATGTCTCCTAAAAAATACAAAAAAAAAATGTATTGTAAACGTATTTTCATGTAAAAAGAAATAGTAAAAAAAGAAGGGAAAAATGAATTAGAAAATTAAAAAAAAAATACATTGCAATGTTTAAAAAAAGAAATTCACCAGTAAATAAGATATAGTACAAAAGAAAACAATAACAAAATTGTTAATATGAACATTGACAAAGTTATAATTCTTATAACAATGAAGAAGAAAATAAATTAAATTGAAAATTAGTGTGTAATACAATGTAATACCAAATTACACACACACACACACACACACACACACACACACACACACACACACACACACACACACACACACACACACACACACAGAGAGAGAGAGAGAGAGAGAGAGAGAGAGAGAGAGAGAGAGAGAGAGAGAGAGAGAGAGAGAGAGAGGAGAGAGAGAGAGAGAGAGAGAGAGAGAGAGAGAGAGAGAGAGAGAGAGAGAGAGAGAGAGAGAGAGAGAGAGAGAGAGAGAGTTTAAAAGCAACAATATGAAAAGTGAAAAATAGAAAACATGCCATGGAAATTAAAAATGACAAAATAGAAACAATAATGAAAACATATTTAGAAGTAATTAAAGATACACCTAATAATGCTTATTAGCTTTGTGAGTGTTTACATTTAAAAAAATACATATTTAACATTGACAACACTATTGTTGACATCTTATGTTTGATTGCTATTGATTCATAATTTGAACCAAAAAAATAAGACAAAATATATGTAAAGAATGGAAAAATGTGCTTGAAAATGAAAAAAATTCCATGTTTGCTTCTCCATTTTTAATAAGAAGAAATAAAACAATATAAATTGTTCAAAATTTAACTTCCTTAGAAGGAAAATTAGTTTATATGCATATGGCTTTTACACAAATAAGACAATTTGGATATAAAAGAGCACAAATAGATTTGCTTGGGACAATTATAAATGGTTTTGTTAATTTCAACAATATTCAAAAAGCATTGCCTAGGAAACCTATAAATGAAAATCAAACAATTGCAGTTAAAGTGAAACAAAAATTAGAATATGAAAATACATATGTAAGATGAAATATTATATTGATATGTGTGATGAATATATTCGCTAAATTATGCAAAATGCCATTGTACATAAAATAAAAAGTTATAATTGAAAATGATTGATATCATACACTTTAAAATGAAATAAGAGAAATAACAAATGGCATTGACAACATAGAAGACATTGATGATAGTGTAATTAAATCAAATAGAGCCAATTATAGAATCAGTTATACATAGACTTGAAACTTCAAGTTCAATCAAATACTTTGAAGCAAAGATTTTTAAAATTATGCTATATGAAGGTTTAAAATCATTAGGTATTTTTAAAGACAAGTTTTTAGAAGAAATGAACTTCGTAACTTTGTACAATGGCTATAGTAGACATGAAGATATGATAAAATCATTTTCATGTTAAAAAAAAATAAATAATAAATTTTACACAAAAATAATGATATTGCAACTCATATTATAAATCTTTCTATGAAAGAAATTAAGATTATTATTCAACAAGTTTCTAATTGTGCATGGATTTGCATATGAAAAGGAAAATTGAAAGGGAAACACTTATGCAAAAGATGTTAAAATAAAATCAAACATAGAAAAAACCCTAAAATCTCCAATAGATTTTGAATCTTTAAAACATATTTGAATATCACCTACCTATTTAGAGAATATAAAGAAAAATATTTTTGCATTGATAAGGCAATTAGAACCACCAACATTTTCTATTACATTAACAAGTGCTAAATATTTTTAGAAGTTATTATGCAAAGAATTAGAAAATATAGTTAAAATAAATTGAGAACACCATAATTAAAACATATATGAAAATGATATTGATACAATAATAATAAACAATCTACTAATTTATAGCCATTATTTCAATCATAGGGTGAATTCATTTAAAAATTGGCAATGTAAAATAAACAAATATTTGGTGACATACTAGACCACTTTTTGTGATAGAACTCCAAAATAGGGTAAATAAACATGTTCATTTCATGCTTTGGATATGTAATGTGCCTATATATGGGCATTGTTCCAATATTGAAATTGAAGTATTTGTCAGTAAATATATATCTTGAAATTCATCATTGCTTGATGAAAACTTGACAGAAATGCAAACACTACCATACACAAACTTCTATAAAATAAAAAAGCATTTTGTAGATTTAATTTTCCATTGCCTCCAATGGATAAGATAGTTATACTACAACCTTTACAAAATGATAATAACTAAACTAATAATTGTGCTAAATCTTTTTTGAAAGAACTTTAAAATAGAACATATGACAAAAGCACAACATTTGAAATGTTTTTAATAGAATCAAAATTGACTAAATAAATCTACTTAACACTATTATAATTGCTTATTGCATGTGTTATCATGAGTTTAAAAAGAAGACCGGTGGACATGTGGATAAATGATTTCACAATGATTGTTCCTAATCTTTGGTATGAAAATACAGACACATAATATATTCTTGATGCATATTCTACTACAACATATTGCACATCATACCTAGTACATAGGAAACTAGAACTTCAAAAACAGTGGTGATAAAGATTGAAAGTGATTAAAGACTATTGTTCTTAACTATTTTTAAATTTTTATTTGATGTTAAACTAAATTAAATGGTTACATATATATGTAAATTTAGGCAACTCTAATTATATTCATTCTTCTCAAATTTTCACAAAATTTAGCAAGGATCAATATTCTTCCATTTTAATTTATCATATAGTCTCTCCATAAATATCTCTTTTCTAAAATTTTCTAAGACTAAGTCTTTCACCTAATATTCATCTTCTCTTCTCTTCTCTTTCAGTCTACATATTGTTTATACTATGGTTTATTCATTTCAAACACTTTTTTTTTAAATTTTTTTATGCACTTCTTACATATGTTCAAAAAAATGATCCACTTCTGCACTTCTATTTTGCTCATTATTTATGTCTCTTAAATATGAAAATCATATTAGAATTCACCTATAAATAATATGAAATGAATTATTCGTTGAACTTGTATTCATTGAATTTTTATAAGTAAACTCATCTTGTGATAGAATATTAACCTATGATCTTGACTTACCTTTAACTAAACATCTCAAAATATTACCCAAACATATATTGATTACCTTTGTTTATCCATATATCTATGGATGATATGCTAAAATTAATTATATATTAGTAATGAATTTATTTGAAAATGCTCTCCAAAAGTGTCCAATATATTTAAAAAATCTATTTGGTACTATACTACATGGTAAGTGATGCAATCTCATAACCTATATGGAAAATAAATTAGCAATGTTTGTTGCATCACTAGTCTTTCTGCATTCTACAAAATGTGTCGTCTTAAAAATTATATAAATGATCACAAATAGTGAATCATTACCTTTATGTGTTATTTAAAAAACTAAAAAAAATGCATAATTATCTTTTTTATTAGTTTCACTATAATAATAAATGATTGATACAAACTTGTATTCTTACCTCTCCCTTTCATTAGTTGGCAAACTCTACACTCTTGAACAAATTTATGTACATGTAAACTCATCGTAGGTCAATAGTAACTATTTGTTACTTGCACTTTTTTTTTCATAAAAAAAATGGTTTGCCATTCCTATAATATGATTTTCCTTAACTAAATTATCTTTCTTTGAACCTCTCAGTATGCATAATTTCCTTCTTTTGAATATCAAACATTCTTAAAAAATAATCTAGCCATGGTGGTTTATATTTACACATTGGTTCTTTAAATTACTTTCACTCTTATTTAAAATATTCATATTTTCCATATTACTATTTCAAAATATTAAATCCTATAAATTTATCTTTTAATTCATTCAAAAAAATAATTCTTCTACTCAATGCATTAACAAATCGGTTAGACTTTCCACTCCTATGTTTATAAAAAATGAATAATTTTATAGGAATTCAACCCACTGCATGTGTCTCTAATTCAACTTACTCTAAGTATCAATTAATGATAATGTTTGATTATTTTTATTAAAAAAAAATCCATACAGAAATAAATAAATCCTCCATTTATTCAAAATTTACACAATTGTGTAAAACTCTTGATCATATGATAAATACTTATGTTTTGAGTATTTAAACTTTTTATTAAAATAAGCATTAGTCTTCCTTATTTAATTCATAATTTTAATATTTTTTTGCCTCTGACATCACAATATACCTAAAATACTTTACAAAACTTTTGTAATTCCAACACTAGTTTCTTTGTTATCTTCTACAATTATCATAAACTTTGTTCTACTTCCATTTTACATACAAATTATATTTTATCTTTCCACATCACATCAATGATTAGTCTACATATGGACCAATAAAATTCCCAATTAAATTCATGTAAAAACTTTCTAGCCCATGAAAACTATGTACCTTAAATGTACTCAACAATGACAACCAACTTAGTATAGCTCACAATTATTTCTGATCCATATTTAAACCTTATTTAGAAATCATAAATCCCAAGTATAACAACTCTTTCTTCATAAAACTACATTTCCTCAAATTTAAAATTAAATTTTCCCATCTCAACATTTCTAACACTTTGCATAGGCATCACAATTTTTTTCCTTTATCTTACTAAAAATCAATATCTCATCAAGATACACAATGAAAAACTTTCCAAAATTTTCTTAAGAATTTCATTCATCAACCTCATTAATGCATCAATGCATTAGTTGAACAAAATATCATAACCAAGCAATCATATAATACTTATTATGTTTTTAATGTTGTATTCCATTTGTCACCCTCTCTTATATAATTATAGTGATATCCACTCTTCAAATAAATATTTTTGAAGTATATCACTCCATTCAAAAAATCCATTAAATCTTCCATGCATAGTAATGGAAATATATATTTTATATTAATATTACTAGTTTCTATGGTATTAATTAACATTCTCCACTCTCCATGATTCTTAAGAATTAATATTTTTGGTACTGCACATGCTAAAATTTTATCTTGTCAAATCCTTATTCAAATAATCTTCAACTTGTCAATGTACTTCCTCATTCTTTTGTAGAGTCAATCTATCTATTATTTTGTTTGGTAAACTTGAACCATCTATCAAATCCATATGATGACTTATAGTTATCATCAATAGTAATCCATTGGGAATATAATTATTTAAAAAATCCCCAAACACATGTAGTATCTCCTTCCCATATTGTGTAAATTTTTCTTCTTCCATGGCTTCTTGAGATTACTTTTAAATTAATGAATTTCATTCAATCTACTTTGTCTGCTTCAAGAAAAAATTTCCTAAAAGGTTGTTATTTTTAAAAAAATGTAATTACAAATATACAAAGGCATATTATGATTATAACACACAAAGTATTAAAATCAGCTACTTCACAATATGAATAATTATATTAAAATAACACCTCTACACAACCCAAAGAATAAAATACCAAAACAACATAACTTATTTAATGACTCATAAATTTGGAGAAGAACAATATTTTCACATCAAGACAAAATGTAGAAAAACCTATAGAATTTATTAGTTGTCTCAATAGATATAGTTTTCTTCTCTTTGGGATTGGTAGGATACAAGTATATATAATATTCGCAAGGGCAAACCTCACCTCCCAAGAAAATTTAAAAATTACATCTCATAACAATAGACAGTTTGTCAATATTCATGCATGATGTGCATGTATACAAGATAATCACGAGAAATAGTATTAATTCCACACATCTCTCATATATAAAAATAACCTAGATAAAGATATAATTATGTTATAATTTATACATGTAGTTATACCCAAAATAAATATAGTTTTGATGTGGCACTGCTTGAAGATGGAACTTGCATATTTATGATAGTTTCTTGACTTGTATTTATAATTGTGGCCATTATGATGATAATTAAAACTATGATTGGAGTGAAAAATGGTACTAATGGTAGAATCAAAATAATCAGAGTCATTTCACATGTTGTGGTAGCCATAAAACTAGTTAAATTAGTCATTATTTTCATGATAGCCAAAGTGGGGAGAGGCATATAAGTAGGCCCAATATGACTTTACACTAATGTTTACCTTGGGACTTGAGGTTAAGTGCCTTATGGGGATGATTATGATGGAATTATTGAATTAGTGGTTGATTTATTTATTCCCCCATTTGTAAGTAAAATTCATGAGTATCTTAGAAATCAATATTAATGGACATAAAATAGAGAAGAGGTCTCTTGAATGGCTATCAAATTATATCCTTCATTTTTCTGAAATACTATTTTATCCTTGACTTAAACATACCAAGTGTTAAATACTATGACTCTCACCTTAGAAAAATCTACCAATTTCATGATCTCCTCATTGGTATTGTAAATATTTTGCACAATTTTAGCTCAAAATATGTCAACTAAAACTTTGAGTAAACATTCAAAAATGATCTTAGTAAATAAATGCTTGAGAGGATATTTTACACCTACAAATATCATGTACTTAAAACTAGAGATGGATATTCATTATTGGCTCAAAATTTGTTGCACTAAAGTTTACATCTCTCAATGCCAATCAAGCAAGTTTTATCTCTTGATGGCCACATGACATTATGCCCATGCAAATTTTGGCATAATTATTAAACTCAGATGGGCATAAGATTTATTCTTTGTAAGTTTCCCAAATAAATTAATCTTACCTTCCATATATTTCATTTTCTTATACAATTTGGACACATCTCCCTAGTTAGGCTAAGATTCATCCTTTGTAGACCTTAATGCATATATAATATCATAAAATTTATTATCTATACTTTGCACATTATCCATGATTTCCCTATGAGATTGACTGATATTTTATTATTTAAATTTATTCATATCTTTTTCATATATCCTAAATTTTTTATTTATTAACCCTCTATTAGCATATCAAAAAATATAAGGATCCTCCATATTCTCATCTACATTAGTGGGGTTGAGATTTCTCTTCTTTGTTAAAGATAAAATATCCTTTCTCCATTCTGATTCCACATTTACCCCTTCTACCACCACTATTTTCCTTTTAACCATTCTCAATGTATTCATTCTTCTATCTAAAATGAATCCTACTATCGATTTATTAGTGGTTAATAAATATTATATGCCTACTTTCTCCTCTTGTAACATTTAAATCCATGAGGGGACATGTACCATGGCTTGTGATTTTACTTTCTCTATGGATGCAGCAGTGGAAGAAGGATATTTCCCTAGGGGATGAATTAAAATTATAGTAGGTTGGGTTATAGGGAATGGTGTATAAAATTATGGAATGGATTTTCTCTAGCTAATAACCTTCTTCTAGGATTGTTTATCAATAATATATTTTGGCTTGCCCAGTTCCCTACACACTGAAACTATGAATGAGTCTCTTTGGGTAGCTTGGTTAATTCGCATACCTAATTTTTTGGATAGCTTTGGAGGTGTAACATGTGTAAAAAAAAAAGTAGCCACAATATTTTAATAATGCACTTATTTATTTGGCTCAGTAAGTCATGGGTTAGTCTAAATGAAAAAAGAATTAGTCATAGGGGTATTAAGTATATTATGTACATTAATTATGACTGATGTATGAGAAACCATAGTATAAATCCTTAGTAAGTTTATAAATAGGAGTAAAATCCAAAAGTATAGGACTTTGGGTTGTGGAAGGAAAAAGTAGTCTTGTGGTGGCTCGGGAATTATTTGGTAGCCCTAAATATTGAAACAAATGGGTGATCCCTATTATAGTAGAAAAATTTGAATAAGTTACCAAAGAATCAAGGACCTAGGTACTCACATTATAGGAGGAATCTATAGGTACATTTAACACTATATTTTTTATTGAAGTATCTTGAGATGAATTATTAGGAGGCATAATTGATAATGATCCCTGAGTTGGGACATCTTGTTCAGTTTTTGCCTTATATTTCAAATCTACTTCTTTATATTTTAATGCCTCAATTATAATTGAGTCAACCTTTCCCTGGTCAACCCCCTTAGTATCTCTACATGTCTTTTTTCCCCTATATTTAGTCTCTTCCTATTTAATCATAAAGTTTGGTCACCAAAGGTTCTGTGTCTTCTTTAGATAACCATTACTCTTTTTCATCATCATTTTTAACTTAAATTTCAATATGTTTTTATCTTACATGTTCCTTATCTTATTATTCTTATTTAACTTCTCTTTACTCCTCATCGGTCTCCCACTCAAACTCCTCATATAGAGGGGCTCATATAAAAAATAAACCTTTTGAATTCATATTTTATTCTTGTATTACTTTAAGAGACACATGAAAAGTCATAGGCTTCTTTTGGTATGTGTTTATACATTGCATAGGAGATGTAATAGATTATACTTAAGTGGGTGGAATGGAAGATAAATAAGGAACAAGGCGTAAGGTGGATGTCAAGTGGGAATTGATGTAGTCATGGGTGGATACATTCTATGTACCAGTGATGGTGCAGGGTCAAAATATAATATTGTGTCCCACTAACCAGCCAGGAAAAAAGTAAAAGAAATTAAATAAAACATAAATCGTAAAAAATACATAACAATTTTTAAAAAAATTGGCAAAATGTATATACACTAAATATTTATATAGATAGTCTAAAACATATTTATTGATTAATTTCAAAGAACTAAACTCAACATATTTTTAGGAGTATATGAAAGTGTATGTGTCCTCTTTATGCCAAAAATGGGACAGGCTATTATGCTTTGACCTAGGAACAATATTGATAGGAACTTGAGCCAAAAATGAAGTGAGGATTACCTATTTCAATATGGATAATAAAGGTATGGGTGGGAAATATAATGGGACTATAGCTCTATTGGGACCTATAAACCTTTCTATGCTAGCTTTGGGTGGAGAATTATAAATAGTTGAACACATGGGGAAAGCTTGGGAAAATCTAGGTTTATCATGAGAATATCCATTCCTATAGGGACCTACCTATTCATCTTCTCCAATTTCTCTTTATACTCATGTTCAATAAGGATAACCATGAATTGGTGTAGAGTTTCATTGATCTCTACCCATCCTTTTTGGCATCCTCCTATGTGATTATAGGATCATATTAGATACTTTAAGCTACTATCATTAGCATTCTAGCAGCATGTATTTTAATAACAACCTCACTATCATCATGAGCATTAATGAATAGAAAATCATGGCCATATTATTCATTCCCATAAGGAAGTTTAAACTTTTTTATTATATTTATTCAAATTTTCTTAGAAATTATTCCTAGGGTGATTGTACTTGAAATGTGTCATCTTTAGACCATAGTGTATTAAATTTTTTCCTACAAAAATGAGGTGTTCATTATATACACACAATATTTTTAAATTTGATTAATTATTGATGTTTTATCACTCATATGAACCCATTGAGTCTTAATATATCTTAGTTCACAAATTAAAGGTTGCATCAAAAAAGGGGTGGGAAGACCATTGGTGACTCACAAGATTGTTGTTCCCTATAGCACCACTTACAACCAATAAAAGTCCCTCTTATACATCTCCCTAGTCTGCGAGACCTATCTTACTTCCTACTCAAAGTAATTAACTACATTAAATATCCCCTACCTAAGATAAATCTCTTTTTACTGTCACCTAAACATAGTTGAATGGGTTGACCATGTTCTTGGAATTGATCATGTTATGGGACTAAGTTGGCCTAGCTGACTTAGTCTGAGACCTAACTTCTCTATTTACTAAATAGATAAATTAACTAAGCTAATTATTTTGGCTAAAATTATGAAAGGATTTATGGTTACATATGGCTATATATACACATCCTTAGCCTTATTTATAATAGAGAGAATCATTCATTTGCACTAATTTATTTGCTTTTCCATCATTCTACTTGAGGAGTCATTGCTTAGAGTTTCATATTTCCTTTTAATAAGAATATTGTCTTGTGAAAAAATACTTTTGGATATATAGGAGAATTTTTGTAGCCTAGAGATGACCTATCTTTTATAATCTTATGAACCAAAAAAAACCTCTTGTAGAACACCATTGGTGAAGGGAGGGATTGAGGCTCAATAGGTTCATCTTTAAAGTAAGTATTACTAATGCTTACTCCTATTTTATTAGTAGATAGATTTTCATGTATTGGATTATGAATTTATTTATCTCTCCATGCTTAGGAATAAATATACATCAACTTTAGTATACTTCTTCTTTGTATTATTATTTTTTATGTTCATTATCCCCCATTTGTGCTACCAGATTTGGTGAACATTAAATTAGATTTAATTTACTTTATTACAAACCATATTACCTAGCTAGGGTTATTGTGTGGTATTCATTAACTACAAGCTTTAGAACCCTCTCTAATGATATTTTATGGTAAGAGACCCTTGTTTAGGTCTAGTGAATCCATACTCATCATAACCTTGATTATATAAATATACCAATAAATGGAATGGATATTTTGATTTATTTTCTCTGAGCTAAGATTAATTTAAAGATCAGTTTCACTTTCCATTGTATACATTCTAATGAACCTAACATGAAAATAAACCTTGCTTATTTTCTTTCACACTTTCGTTTATTTTAGTTTTTTTATTTATTTAATTTTAATATCACATTTTATGTCTGTGCATACAAGTTTTCAGACTCAAACAACCTAGTCAACTCTGTTATTAGGTTGAAAATATTCATCTAGATGACATAGTATAAAAATAACAATTTAGAATCACTAAATCATCAGGGTCATTCTCACTAACTTATTCATTTACTTCCTTCATTTTAGTCCTTTCTCATAGTTTTCATTTCTATAAAATTATAACCCTATAATAAACTAAGTTGACTGGATCAGCTTAGTGTTGTATTTGAATCTTACCTATGAGAGTCAGCCAACTTTTTTGACTATGTTTATTTGGCCTTTTATTTAATAGATACAATCAATCAAGTTGATTCTATTATATACTATTTACATACTCAGTCAACCCAATTAACCCAATAATATTAAAGCAAAAGTAATTAATTCACATTAATAATAATTAATTCATCTTTCATTTTGATTATTGCTTGCTTAGAGTAGCACACATAGTCTAAAAAGAAAATCTCATTTTATTGATTTAGTTAAAATGTTTTCAATTTTATTCACACACTTACAAACCATAAAATATCAAAAAACATTAAACAATTATACCCAAGGTCCACCTAATTGTATTTCATCACCAATGGGAAAGCCAACTTGGTTTTCTAGCTAAGCATAAAAATGTGGTTGATGGTATATAGTGGAAAATCACTCAACACCCTTATCACTATAGGATTGTGAAGTGAGGGATTAGGCCCCAATACCAAGATATTACCATCACTAATACAAATCCATTTCATCCTTAACAACCTAAAACCATCTTTATCTTACCTCTTTATAGTTCTTTTATAAAAGCCAAATGTCCTATCACATTTATTTTTAAATTTATAATTTAAATCATTCAAGAATGACCCCATAAATTAGAATTTATATTTTTCATTACTAATTTCTCTTTATCAATATTATTTTGTATTTAAAAACTTGTATTAGCCAACATTGGCATAAAATTTATGTTGTGTACTATAAATAGATCGGCTAGGTTAATCTAGTTACCTATGTGTTTATTTTAATTTCTCTACTAATTAACACTAGATCATCCAAAATCATAACTCTACAAACATGTATTTACCGTCAAGACATAGTTGACCCACTTTACTATGTCTCCTATAGTTTTCTTTTACATATATAATCATCATTATATTTGACCTAGTCATTCACATGATGCTTAGTTTTCCTTTCTACAGAACATAGTCATTATGTCTCACCAATTCTCTCAACGGATGGTCTTTTTACCCACTTATATAACACAATCATCTTGTTTTAACCTATTTCTTATAGGTTGGAAAATTTGTTTACCTTAAATACACAATCAACCTATCCCATTATGTGTCTTACATTATTTATTAGTTTAGCCATCCACAAAACATAATCAATTTATTTTATTATGTCTCTTTTATCCTATCATGCTCATTTTCTTACATAATAGTGTTGATCGGTTTTACTTAGTATCATACCACTTTGTCTTTCTTTCTAACAAGTTCTTAGGTTCCCTCATCATGATTTTTTTATTTGATGATAATACAAAACTAAATAAAACCATCATGATGAGTTAATCTAACCCTAATACATTTCCTAAAACATACTTCATGGCACCTAACATGAATCAAATCAATTTTTATGTTTCCACCTATATTACCAGCTATGAAACTCATTATTCCATGACACTTAACCCTTTGTTTTTGATAGAATATGAATGTGACATTGATTACATGGCTGAAATGATCCTTTTCATCAAAGAAAATACTCAACATCAACATCAATATCCTATAGTTCAATTTATAACATCATGATGGTACCTCATATAGGATAACCCCATTCACATTCACCTAGATTTTATGCAATATTTATGATAGGTCATTATTTTTCATCTATACTTTTTACCTCTATCATGTCTCCTTATCACACTATGACATTGTCCTCTATGTCTTCATTTACCTCCATGCCAAGTATTTCCAAAAATATGGTAGGTTCAACCTTTAGTGGGACTCTTCAAAATACTTGCACACATAACCATGCTACTAGTGCATCTCATTATACTAATGATTCTTATGCTACTAGTATATCTCATGATACAAGTACTTATAATACCACTAGTGTATTACATGACACTACCTCATATCATGCTCATAGTTTATATCAAGCTCTTAATACCTTAGACAAAAATATTGCATCAAATGTTGCTTCTACTAGATAAAATAGTGTTCAAACAAATCAACAATTATTATAAACTCTTAGCTTAATGTATGAATACATTTCAAAATAAATATGCAAATCAAATGATGGAAATGAAAAGACACCTATTACATATTCAAAACCACCCCCACCATGCTCAATGGGGAGTGAAAAATCCTAATGCTTCCCCCTTCCACCACCCACCTAGGGATTAACATGGTAACCTCATGCCATAACTCCCACTTATAAATAAAAGTATCAGATACTTATAAAATGAACCTATTGTACCATAAATTACCAACATTGACATACAAGGTATCACTTCCACTATCAATTATAATGCATCTATGAATCCTACCCTACATTTAAAAACATGTGGAAACGTTTCCAAATTTTGGGTTAAGCTTAATACTTTGACTTCCATTAAACTCCTAAACAAAATTATTTTAGGAGATGCTTTATATTTGTATAATCAATTGGAAAAAACAATCCATTACTAGCTTATAAGACATGGTCAATTCATTAATTAAATAATTACAAACTAATGATCTTTCCAAAAACAACTTATCTCATTTCATTAATTGTAAACAATTAGAAATTGAAATGACACAATTTTTCATCAAAATATGAAAATCTTTGATTAATAAATCTGAGAATAATATGGTAGATAAAAACCCCTTCCCCTTTTTTACTAATGCTCTTCACCCTAAATTAAAATATCATGTTAATAATCTTTCCCAAAAAATGTTGGAAGAGGATCTTGACTAAGCTAAATGCCATGACTTCATTATACATCAATTTAAACCTCCTCAACCTATAATGTTAACTCGTATGCTTATCAAAACTAAAAACTATCATGCAACCAATTATGGTATTAGAGATACATATGACACTATACACTCCATATAATCCATTACTCCAAATAATTTCATGGAACATGTTCCTCCAATTAACAAAAAATTACATGTTAATCCCACATTTTATCAAGGTAATCATACCAATGTGTACAAACCTCCATCATTAGCAAAAATTTAAAAACCTCTTTTAAGACCTTTACCATGAGATATTGACCCTACACATCCCATGAAAACATGGTATGCTCTAAATAAATTTTATTGGTTTCATGCAAGTTGGGGCCATTCTCATGAAACTGGTAGACAATTAAAAAATCTTTATATAGACTTTCTCCTTGGACCTAACTTTGACTAAGAATCCCTTATACACAAATGCCAAATTTACTATCTCTTCTATGATTATCAATGAGATATTACATCCTATGGATGATCCCATTTTATTAATTATCATTAAAATAGGTAATATCCAAGTTAAGAATGCTTTAATTTATGAAGGCTTGGTGAAATGTATTATTTGCATTGACTTTATCAAAACACTTGGATACTACAAATATAACCTAAAATCCACACGTAGTACATGCCAAGGATATGAAAGAAGATAAATGTGTCCTTTAAGTTGTGTTTGTCTTCCTATTACCATTCCTCACATCACCATTCATGTGAAATGCATGATGTTTAACTTTTTAATTTCTTACAATATCTTGATTAGTCGACCTTAGACACAGTGCATGAGAGATGTTGCTTCATCTGCATGCCAATATATCAAATTCCATTAAAATGGTGTTATATATAATATTCAAAGGGACATAAATCATTGGAATTTTGAACAATTCCAATAATGAGTTGTTTTAAATTACCCACCCTTGAACCCTTACCTAGCATTCTAGTTTAAGAATCTGAATGCTTTAACTATCTCGTCAACTCTACTATAGGTTATAATGGTCATCCAAAATTATTCATAAATATTCCTCCTAACCTCTTAGACCTAGATGGTGATGAAATGGATGAGATAATCCTTAAGATAAAAAAATTATCTCTCCCTTGACATCATCATTTAACTTCTTCCCTCTCTTCAACCTTGATCTCATCATCAACCTTTTGATGAAATACTAGTTACTCTAACCAAAACTAAACATTCCATTAACCATGCTTCTTCAATATAAAAAATAGGGGACACATGTAATATTGAATTACATACACCAAATTATGATGATGATTATTCTTTAGATGACCCATTTTTAGCTATATTTATTCAAGCTAAAAATGTCAAGGTTCTTATATATCATTCTTATTTATTGCAGTATCTTGCTTATTTTTATATCATTCCTTATCTTATAGTACTTGATGTTAGTTTTCATCTATTATTCATAAATTAGAGATAAAAACATGGATGTAATACACCTCTAGTCACTAGTGTTCATCTTAGAGTATGCTTATGGATTATTCCATGATAATACCCTACCATTTTCTCAATATCATCATCCTTATAGTTTTCTTCCTCCACAAATGTTAGCCATTCTTTTTCGACCCATTGCATAACTAGTCATATATTAGGATGACCCTAGTTCAGATTCTGATCCATATTATCCATTCCTTGGTGATGGTCTTATCCCATCACTTAAGCTTCATCCCTTACCCACACAATGGGTAGATGATCCTTATTGTAATATTTATATATTATCTGGTCATTGGACAAAGGATTTTCATCTACATCAATAGTAACAGGTTTATTCCTTTACCATTTTAGCTAGTAGACATCCATAATCTACTAACATATGTATTTGTTGCTTCCATAGTACACACAACCATTCCTCTACTCATTTAATGAAATATTAGGTAGTATATTGATATATTGTGTCCATTCATATCATATCCCAAAGACAAGGCTATCCCAACTCTTACACTACTTCCAAAGTATATCCTTAAATATGGGGAAGTTTATAATCTTTGGCATTAGTGTGATACCCATCATATTGATAGGGGCATAGTAATTCATCAACATATCTAATATTTGCCACATCCTACACTACCTTTAGTTATTCCTTATGCTATAGGTCACCTGTAAACAAAGGCTCCTCCTTCATTAGTTTCACCTCCACATAAATATACAAATATCATTAATATTGAGATACCTACTCATCATATTAAGTATCCTGTAAAGGATATAATACATGAGAATCACTCTTTTTATACCAAACCTAATTTTTTTTATAGAAATGATACATAAGGAAGTCTTCTCAAGACCTTTCATGAAGGTTGACAAGACTCTAACTAATGTGAGAATTCATCTACATAAGGATATACTAGATGTTATGTATGATATTTGTGGTTAGATATATCAATATTTGTGAATATAACATGGTTTTTCCTCACATTATTTATCATTATATTACATGATTTGGATCTAATGTATGATTCATTTATATATCTTATATTTTTAAAATTTGTCAAACATGGCTTCACTTATCTCTTTCACATGAACCATTAAATTATACTCTATGTGTTTTACATGGTTTTATTCTATTTATCTTTCTTTTATAGCCTATTCTTATCTTTCATTGTATCAAGATTATTCTTATGGTGTCAATTATTTCACAAGTATTCCTTTATTTTCTCTTTGATTATTATTTGATACTTTCAACTCAAATAAGGATAATTATTATCATGACATGGTTATAAAACCTTGATTCCCTTAGTATTTATCTTTACCATATGATCAGTTAGAAAATATGAATTCTTTTTATATTATGTATATACATAAATTTATTTTATCTCATTATTTCCATTTTTTATTTTCACATACTAATCATACATATCATTGAAACTTTAGATTGCATACTTGTTCATAGGAAAGCCTAAGTTGTTTAGTCAATCAGATATATTGTTAATCAGTCTCTTATAAGCAAAGTCTAAATCTCATTCATGTGTATCACTTTTATCAATCATGTTGGTTATTCCAAATACATATGAAGGAGGAATATCAAAATCCATAAAAAATTTAAAAAATAAATAATTCAAACAGAAGGCAATGATCCAAAAGAAAACAATAAAATATAAAAGTATAATCACACCAAAAATTATGATTCCCTATTTTTATCACACATCCTATTCTTAATCAAAAGATAAATCTCCATAGTTGGCCTTATGATAGAGCCGAGGTGAATTTGGGTGTGGTAGGCTAGTAAATTGGGATAGGAGAATAAAAAATATATAAAGTTATACCTACTTTCTCACATAAGTACTCAATCTTCACAGTAGACTGATGGATCTGTAAGGGGCCCTAAGGAACAATCAATATGTTGTGGGAAGGTAAGTCAATATTAATTTACTTTTTTATATAACCTTCATTAGTTGATCTTAATATACCACATATTTTCTTGGACAATTTTATGCTTACTACGAGTATGAGTCATTTTTATTTTTATGGTCACTAGACCCTTAGTGCTTTCTTTCGTACCTAATACGCCTCACATTTACTAAGGTTTTATTATAAACACATATGTCATGATTTTTACATTACTTATTTCATTACAACAATCCCAATATTTACCCTTAAAAGGATTATTTCATATAATTTGGACTTATACCCACTAAAATGGAGTGGAGAAATTTTTCTCAAAAATAATTTTCTTATATTCCAAATAAAATGGATTGTTTTAAACCATTTAGGCCATGGATCATTTTGAATGAATTAGACTATTTTGAATAATTTGGACTTATACCCCATAAAGTGGAGTGGAGAAAATTTTCTCTAAAAAATAAATTTCATATATTATAAATAAATTGGAGTGTTTAAAACCATTTGGAAATAGATCATTTCAAATAAATTAGGATATTTTAAATAAAATGGACTTATACCCACTAAATTGGAGTGAAGATAATTTTCTCCTAAAATAAATTGTTATATTCAAAATAAATTGGACTATTCAAAGCATTTGGGCATAGATCATTTTGACTAAATAGGGCTATTTTGAATAATTTATACCTATAACTATAAAATGGAGTGATTCAGAAGAATATTTTCTCCAAAAATAAATTTTGTTTATTCCAAATAAATTAGACCGTTTCAAACCATTTGAGCATAGATCATTTCAATTAAATTAGTCTATTTTAAATAATTTGAAAGTATACCCACTAAAGTGGAATGTAGAATATTTTATCCATAAATATATTTTCTATATTCTAAATAAGTTAAATTATTTCAAACCATTTTGGAGTAGATCATTTTGAATAAATTGGACTATTTCAAACTCATGGCACCCTTCTGGGCCTTCTACCGATCATTGATCCTTTGAGTTAGCTTTTATTGTTGGGACACATGGCACCATTTGATTGGCCAAATTATGGATGAAAACATATTAATAAATCTAGTTCATCTACATAATGAAATATCTTGATAATTGTTTGTTTTTCATTGGGCAGATCTTCTGAATGAGCAAGTGTCAATATAATATTTCATTAATTTCAAGGAATCTCCAACTATAAATCAAATTGAACTACTAACTAGAGCAATGTAATTCTAAAATAGGATATATTATTTTGAAATTAATTGAAATATTTTTGAAATAATTTAGAATTGATTTGTATGAAATTGATGATAATGTTTATTACTAGAATTATGGTTTATAATCAATAAATACACATGAAAGAATTAGATGGAGTTACATATTTCTAAACATTGGTTCACAGCTATTGACATGGAATTTTGATTCCTCCAAAGAATGTGATGATTGATGTCATTTTGACTTTCAAATCGTTTTCATCTTTCTGACTTCCATTTCCAATATATCTACTTGATGTAAATAACTCATTTTTTATTTTTTATTTGTAACACAAATATGAGAATTATAATCAATGAACAATGTGTTGGCAATTGAAAAATCATCTTCGAAGGTCTATTTAAAAATAAATTCATCCAATTTTTTTTATGTTTATATTAAATGGCTTAGAATATATTTTCCCCCAAACAAACATGAAATTTGAACTTGTGTAACCCATTGCTTGAATGAGTATCCTCAAAAGATTGTCCTCTATCATTGACCAAATGCCAACATGATAAAAAGACTATAGTGCTAGCTTCAAATTTTCATTGGACTGATCTCGAGTGTAGTATGATATATTTTAAATTTTATAATCTTTTTTTTCCCGCATCATAGATTTGCATATATTTTATTTTGTGCACAACAAATAAATGTCATCCAACCCCAAAATCAATAATTTTTTAGAAGTCATTTTTAACTCCTCCTTTGAAATGTCTATAATTTGTTAAAAAAGAAATGAATTATTTATTAAAAATATTATATTATAAGATATATAACATCAAAAATTTCTAAGAAAATGTTTTACACGTTACTAGACTATTTATTGATGTGATTTTGATTTGCATTTCTTATTGTAACATAAAAACATAATGCATTTCATTTGATTCATTTTTTTTGTATTTCTTTAAATCTTATAAAGATTCATATAAACACATATAAAAATAAGTACATGCTTAGGCACATTATAACTATAATACCCATTATACATGAATGTACCATTTCTATTGCTAGTTTTGTAACACACATATACATATAAAAGTTCATTTTGAATCCTTATAACTTGATCATGAATGTATCATAATTTGAATCAGTCCAATTTTACCATAACTCATTTCTCATAGACATTGATAGGAATTTAAAATTGATCAACAAAAATCTATATTCTTATAATAATGAAAGTATCATATATTCTTATGCATACTAATATATATTTATATGTTTATATAGCCCATCAAAACAAACAAAATAGGATTTACTCTTATAAGTCATAGTTCACTATCACTAAATTCAAATGAATATAATACACCTTAATAGTTGAACCCCCTTCATATACTTCCAGTAAGACACATCAAATTAAAAATTGTTTGAATCAATAGAAATATAATTATTTCTAGCACAATATACTTTATTATTTTTTTATTGATAAAGAACACATGAATATGCTACATCAAAATTTATTTTATTAAAGATGCATTATATCACATATTGTGTTATTTTAAACTGGGTAAATTAAACATGTAAACAACATTTTAATGGGTAAACTAAACTTGTAAACAACATTTTAATGGGTAAATACAACCACATTCAATCTACGCAACAATAAAATGAACCACACTTCCAAATCCTAAGATGATGCAAGTCTATATTTTATTGTCTTTTATAATCTCCTATCTATAAATAAAAATTCAAATATAATGTGTTTAAATAAGTAAAGATAACTAATATTTTCTAGAATTTTATGAAACTGTATAATTACACATTTATTAAAAGGGGTTTTCACCTTTTTTTTGCCTTTTTATAGTTTGTATGGGTGCACTCTTTCATTGAAACTTTGGTTCTTTATTCCCTGCAAGGTAATATATAATGTAGTAACTAAAAATTCTCATTTTCAATTGATTTGATATTTGTATTTTAAAAATGTGTCTTGTTATAAAGTTTTACCTTGTGTTATTTTTGTGGAAGCACCAACCTACAAAGTTGTGTCATGGGTTGTTGCTAGACACAAAATGCTAGCACTACATTGTGAAGTGCTTTAATTGAGACATAAATAGATAAATAAATATTATATCAATATTATGAATCATTAATAAATAAAATATTATATAATTGAAAAAATATGCATGATATTATGTTACCTTCTTAAAATTGTGATGTGTCATGTTCATTGATATGATTTTATATTATTATTATTTCTTCACTTTCATACAATGCCATTGGTGCTACACACTGAAAGATTTCTAAGTTGTTAGATTTGAAAAATAAAGTGTACACATTGAAAGATTGTTAAGATTTTATATTTGGAAAATGAATCAGGATTACAAAATAAATAAATAAATGTTATACCCTTGATACTGATTGAAGTGGTTGTTCTTGTATTGGTTGCTCTGAATTTATCAAATAAATTTGAAATTGAACATTAAAAATCATTTTTTCTTCAATTTTTTTAATGCAAGATAAATTTATTTATAATTTTGTATAAACACACACTAATCTAGCTCCTATATATACCCCTAATCACATGAATCCAGATCATTAAAAGTAGAGATAAGTATCTCTGAAAAGATGGTATCTAGTTCATTTTGGAATGGTCTTCTTGTTCTGTGTGAACCAATCATTTGAAATGTTGGTACATATTTGTAGATGTCAAAACCATCCTCTAATCTACTTTATTGAGAATGGAGGTGGAAACCTTGAAGCTAAAAAAGAGCTAGATCCTAACAAAAATTGATACTTGTAATATGTGTCTAATAGAATCCATAATTATCTAGACCACGTAGTATGACACTCGTATCTTGCGTGTACCATAAATCACCAATACATAGATTCTTGAGAGAGGTTTGAATGGTAAGATATTGTTCTAGTTTTTGGATGATGAAAATATTTAAGGCCCTGGCAATAACTTTTTCAATCAAAGATTGAGGAAATAGGTGAATATGTTTTTCCTTAAGAACTTTAGTGAGATTAAGAAGATCAATAATTATCAAATTGGTGTTCAGACCAAGAATGAACATTTCACTAAAATCTTCTAAAATGGATGTCCAAAGATAAGGGGGCCTGTAATGGTAGCTAAATCTTTCTATATCTATCTTAGGAAGCTGACCACCATCATTATGTAGATAAATTTTCAATAAGATTAATGAATCTTGAGACAATGATTCCTAGCCTTTTTTGTTTTCTATAATACCTTCATTCAAGACACAAATCATCAAACATTTTTTCAAATTTTTTATAATTCTCAATTACCTCTTTAGGTGTGATTATTTCAACTGGTGGTACTATCATATCATATTGCTAAAATAATCTATAATTTTTGATAATATGTTACTTTCTAGCTTCACCTTTTTTCAATAATTATCCATGTTGTTGTACCCAATGATTTTCAAGAAGGAAATAGACTTTTTTCCCAATAAATATACTAGTTCTACTTTTTGTTTGTCTGAAAGCCCTTGAATATTTATAAGTACTATTATACCAATCAAATTTAAATCTTGTTTATCTAAACTAGGTAAAGTACCACTTTCAAACAAATTAATTGACTTATCAAAATAATCCCAAATGGGCTGTTACATGAAAAGAAACCATTTTTTCTCCTATAGTTGTGATGAATAGTTAATTTGTGTTAATAAGTGTTTATCTTGTTCATGTGTTTATTCTATATTTTTCTTCCTTGTTTCAAGATTCTTTCAACCTCTTAGTTTGATAAGTTCACGTGTAGATAGAACTCTTTCTACAAATAAATCCTTATAAATTATTTTTTGGGCTTTATTATATTGATTACATATTTTGTGCACAATATGGAATGAAGTACAAGTTTTTATAAATCTTACCCTTCTAACACAACATCTATTTCTTAATTATTGTTAATTATATTCTTCCTCTAAAATAATTATTTGTTATGATGAAATTATGTGTCGGCCATCTGTGATTTTGAACCTTGCAATTTTTTTCTCCATCATATCTTCTAGGACTTACTTTGATTCAATAAAATAGTCAGGGTTGCTTGGATCAAAAGGAATTAACCAAGCATCCTTCATTTGAACCTCATTAGGTTTTATAAATGAATTAATTATGTCATTCACCCCTCTTTCATTGAGATTTCTTATTTTGATATTTGTGTCCCCTAATTCATAGAGACCTACAAGAATGTTCAAGGCATAATTGATAGAGGAAATATACCATATACAGAATTCACTGTGTGCCTCATCAGAAGTTTGTGTCAACAAAAGTGTTCCAAAATTTTATTCAATATTATTTTTATCCACTAGTGTTAATACTTGTATGGCCTCTTTCAAATATACATACAAATATGTTTCCCTTGGTTTTCTTTTTTTCTTCAATGTTTTTCTCTCATGTCTATAGGGTATCTCAAATACATATTTTCATGGTGGCAAGTAGAAGAAGTTGTTGCCCCTTATTCATGTTTTTCTTTCAACCTGTTTTGTATTCTAATAACCAAATTACATCTATTTATCAACGTAGAGATTTGAATGTTCTCATAACTATTCAAATGAAACCCAAATGTTTCACAAGAAGGAAACAAATTAATTTTTGTCAATTCCATTTTACTAGGTGTAAATTTATTGAAATTAGTTATATCTCAATGGATAATTCACTCTTATACATTTCATGCTTCTAGTTGGAATTGAAGGGAATTTTTAAGTTCATCCTTATCATAGGATAAAATTATTTAAATAAGAGAAGATTATTTTCCCAATGTAGTGCTCAATAAGTATATATCTAGATGCATGTTTGGTGGATTAAACAATTCAAAATACCAATCAGCAAGAGGAATTTTATTACCACCATAAAATGGAAGATGTTTATGTGTATTTAATTTTATTTTTGGTATTTTATACTATACTCTATCCAAATTATCTTCGAGTGAGGACACCTTCTACCTTTTAAGTGTGGTAATTCTTTTTTCATCTGAAGACATTCTATAAAGCAATTAAAATGATTTAAATATTGATGTTTTATAAAATGTAAGTTTCATATTGCATCGGTTCATGATTTTTTTGTGTGTTTGAATAGTTATTAAATGTATATAAAAAATATTTATCTAAACTACAATAAAAAATACATATTCAATCTTTGTAATATATACATTAACTCACACTTTAACTAATAAGGTATGACCAAATTGAAAATAAATTATGTGCATTAGTGATTATAATTTGATGGGCAAAGGAATCCACAAGAATTAAATTTCAAAGGTGAAATATGAGGGGAAGTATGTTTCTAATATGTGTCAAAACACCCATCAATAGTCACATTCAAGGTATCTCTTAGGATATACCTTTCAATCATTCACAAGAGTGAATTTTTCTTACAAGACATCTCATAAGAGATACTTAAAATTTAAACATGATGGTATTATAAGTGTACTTCAAGGCCCTTGAAAGAATATCCTAATGGACATCTTGAAGGGTGATGTCATACATTCAAAGGGATGTTGAATGTATCTCCCAATAAAACTTCCTTTCACCTTGAAAGTACTACTAGATGATAAATTGATAACTTGAAGGGACTTATAATACTTAAGAGAGCATATATTTTAGGTCCTCCTGTGTACATGCTCTTTCCACATCGATCTAGTTTAACAATTTTTCCTTTGATGGTCCTTTTAATATCATCAAATTATCTCTTAGGAGATACCTTCAAGTTACTCATGAGGGTATTATAAGGCCCTCAAAGGAATATCCTATTGGATACCTCGAGTATGAACTTGACTAAGGTTATTGAGGTTTGTAATTTCTTCAAGGTATCTCCTAAGAGATACTTTGAGTTACCCATGAAGGAATCTCCTAGTTGATACTATTGATGCCTAAAACTCTTACTCTCAATGAACAATTTCCTATGGAAAGCTTTATAGATTCAGGATGAAATTAGAATTGATAAGGTTATATAATATAAAAATTCTAACTACTACTATCCTAATCTATTATAATGGTTGTCTATAAAAATGGGAATGCAAGAAATAAAATGAGAGTTAGCTTCCCCTTACAAAAGAAATGAACTCTAAATAAATAGGTGAGGTGAATGCTAAAAGAAGAGACACATAGAGATTCCCTCTCTACAACCATGATAATGCCATTAAAACTAAAAGGAGGTCTTGGGGTAATGAGTGCAATTGGCCTTAAGATTAACTGCATTATTCTATTAAGACTAACACACTTGGGAGAAGTGAGGTGGTACCACATGTCTGCTCCTAGAGGCATCCCACTTATACTACACATAATAGTTTTGGCCTCCAAAAATTAAAGGATTACACCTTAGGCCAAGCCTAAAGTGTTTCAAAATATTTATTTGAAATGGTGACCCACACCATTATCTAATGTCACTTATTTAAATACTGATGAACCAACATAACTCTTAGGTAAGTGCAAATATGACACATGTCATGTGGGTACTTATTTGGAGTATTTAGGGACTTTTTCAGTGAGGTTGGGCATGGAAATTCCACGTGTCAAAGGTGGATGAAGGTTAGGACCTTGTCAAAATTATGAAATGGGTCCTAGATAAGAAGAACCAAAAGGTGATCCATCAAAAGGTGCCATGGAACCATGTTGATGCTAAGCAAGCTTGAAGGAATAAATGAACTACTGTAAAATTGAAAAAATGTGGATTTCTAATCCATAGTTCTTAGTGACTCACAAGGGCATCCACCTATGGGTAGTAAAACCTAAAAATCTTATGCTCAGATTAGATGAAATAAAACTATGAAAGAGAGGAAGGTGTAAAAATCTAAAACTTTTGAATTGCTACCTAAAAAGACACGTAATCTTCCTCTTTTATCTAGGTCTTTTTGTTGAGAGCCTCAAAGGTTCTATCTAGATCTATCATCTCCCTAAATGAGATTCTTCCAAATATTTCAACCATTGCCAATGTCTAGAACTCTAATTGGGTGAGTGGGTGCAATATGTTTTATACCTCGAAGGCATTGGGCATTTGATTGAGATCAAAAAAGATGGTATAGTTGTCTTTCTTTTACTCAAGCAGTACCTTTATTTGATCCTTAGGGAGGACACTATTATATTTTGATAAAAGGGGAAAGGATTCCTAGTTGGACCAATTATTTTATATGTACCTACCTTTCTCAGGTCACTTGATCCAAGGCATTAAGCAATGCATTGCACTTATTTTCTACCTTACTAAAACATAAAAACTCATTTACCTTTCTTGATACCTACCTCCAGTCAATCACCCATGCTACCATTAATGCTTCAGGAGAAGTATTATAGAGATTTTAAACAAGACTTTGTGACTCTAGGACCTTCATAAAGATGAAATAAATCATCTTATCAACAAATGTGCTCACTTAATAAGACATCTTCTATGCATCTATGATGAAGTTTAGTGTTGTCTTCATTTTTGCCATCATGGATTTGATCTGTTCTTAATAGGATCTATATAGATACTAAAATGTGGGAAGGATCTTGGTGGCCTAGGGCTGAGCTACAAGGTCATATTTCAACTATTCAATCTCTTGGTCCTTGATTGAGGATTTTTGTTGTGCCTAGTTCCACAATAGTTGATATGACCAATTTACATCACAAAACTTGTAGCAGATCTCATCTAGCTTCATCTACTACTCTTGCAACTTGATCTTAGTGGCTCTACAAAAATCAACATCTTCTTGGAAGATTTCATTTAAGATATTGCCTTGTAGCTCTAATTTTACCTTATTGAGGTCAGTATATTTAGTCTTAACCTCAATATTTAGGTGATCAATCATATATTTTACTTTATATATCTCCAACTTAGTTTTTTCTAGTTGATGGGCCACCTTAGCATAGTTCCTTAGCATTAAATTTTTCATCTCCTCCATAAGCTTGAATTTATCAATGGGTTGGGATTGACTGAGGTTAAGGCTAATAGCTTGGAAAGTGTAGTCCCCCAATTACATCTATTCAAGGGGTTTCAGTACTTATGGAGTTAAGTGAGAGACCATAAGAGATTGTTGTGTTGGGTCATAAAATGACTACATGTGAGCCTAGGAATAATCCTTAGCTTGTTTTCCCCTTTTCTTTCACACTTGGGCCTTTTAAACTACCCTTACTATGTCCACTTACTATTGGAACTGGTCTAGTGCTTAAATGATCTCTCCCACAAAGGGGGTCCCTTTTGGAAGCATGAGTGGGATAGCCAATTAATATTGTAAAGTAGTGGGCCCTATGCCTATAGAGCTGAGTGAATAAAAATTAAGGATTAAAGAGGATAAATATGGGAGCATGTGGGGTGGGGTAAATGGGGATTATGTCACTAGGGGGATGAGGTGGAAGATGAAGGTGGGAGAGTGAGAAAAGGGATATGGGAGAAGATAGGTATAGTGGAAGAGAAGGGGTTAGGACTAGTGATAGGTTGACTAGCTGAGCAGGATAAAAGGGCCAAGGTGGTGTTAAGTTGAGTAGTAAAAGGTACTATAACCTGTAATGGGGCTACCAAGGTAGATGATGAAGTGATTAGGGGAGCTGAAGTGCTTGGCTAGGCAATAGGTGATGCCACAACCTATTATGGAGTTATAGAGGGGGATAAGGTAGTGGAGAAATATGTAGATGTGGAAATTAAGGGATTTATGAAGTGGATATTCTTTTAGGGGAAGCTATAAGAGGGATAGAAATGGGTTCATAGTACACTTGAGCTAGGATGACCCATTCATGAGGTGCCTATAGGGATCCTACTATTTTTATTAGGTTTAGGGATTTGAAATCATGAGAGTAGACCATGTTGAAGGATCTAGGGTGTACATTTCCTCCACTTCTTCTACCTCCTCTTTTGGGGGTATGGCCCATGCTTCCTTCATGGGAGTGTCTTCTTCTTCTTCATCCCCCCCTATCTTGACTTCAAGAGTAGATTCTTTCTTAGATCTAACCTCTTCTAGGTGAAACTCATCCTAGAGATTATTGAACTTCTCATTCTAGTCATCATCATATAATATCTTGGATGGCTTATTGGTTTCAAACACATTTTTGATAAATGCAACTTTCTTCTCCATGCTCCAAATTAATTAAGTGTGTAGGTCATTTATTCTTTTTGATAACTTCTATGTTAGTTCATATTTATAAACCTTGTCATAAAAATACTCCCATGGTTTAAGGGTGTATTTTGACATATAAACTAGGTCCACACAATTTTGGGAGACATCTTCTATGGGTGACTTCCTTTACTCCAAGTAGGGTCGAGCTTGATGGTTGTAAGTTCTAGCAGTTTTCAATTTAGCTATGTATCCTTTTAGATCATAATCCCATCAGTTGTCTATCAAATCAAGGACAAGTTATAATATCTTGGTAACAAAGAGGCAACCCTAATGCCTTTTTTTCACTATGATGCTACCCTTTGAGAAGGGGACATCATATATACCCTTTTTCTTCTTTTTAACCTTGTAAACAAGGTCTATTACATCAAGTTGGTGAGCCAAATCAAGGGATAAGGTTTTATCTATCAATGTGTATGGAAGTTGAAAGGGCTCTCCTTTGAAACCATGTAATTATATGAAAGAGAATTTGGATCCCTAAAACCAATCAGTTGGGACTTTATTTGTTGAAAACCAATCTTATTGATAATTTACCATCCTAGAAGTATCGATCATTTAGTTGAGATCCATAAGAAATGTCGCCATGAATCACTCTAAGAACTCATAGTAGTCCCTAGTCTTTGATAGGATATTAGTCCTTAATGTGATGGGGACCACTACATGGGGAAAATTCTTAGTATTGAAGGTGTTAAGCTAGAGATACTTGGAAAAGAAACAGGAATGTTGGTGTAGGATCAGGTGTATAAGGAAAGATGAGTACCAAAAGATACTCATTACTAATAAATTCTCCAATTCATTCCTCATGTTAGAATTAATGGATTAGACAAGTTCCATTCTAAATTCCTACCCCTTTTATTTTGATGTCAATAGGAAAAACACCCCTAGATAAAAGTCGTAGATGTTAACATCTCTATCCATGCCTATGATGAAAGTTATCATAGTCATAGTGTCTTTTAAATGCTATATGGGAAAGGTCAACCAAGGCATGGGTAGAGGAGGCATCTTGATAAAATTTTAGTTGAGTATAATCATAAGGAAACTTGCCTTATCCTTGACCTAGGAATATTAGACAAACTAGAAACTCTTGATGTTGTAGACAATGGCTTTAGGGTTATAAGGAAGCTAGAGCATCTCTCTGATATCATCTACACTAGTTGTTACCCTTAAGTGGGTATTACTAGTGATCACTCCAATGTTTGTGTCATATCTTCTTGGGAAGAGGGTAATAATCTTAGGGCATGGGTATACTTGAGGCACCATATATTATAGTAGTATGCTTTTCCACACTCTGCATTTGAAAGCATTATAATATTTCTTGCTAACCCTATCAAGCATTCAAACATAAGCATCCTCTCTCAAATTTTGGGGTTTTCATTTAATTTTAGGTCAAATATATTATCTAAAAATTAATTACCAAAGCTCAACCTCTGAAGGGTCCCTTGATTGCCAGTCTAGTATATGGCACCTTTTCCTTTGCTTGAGCAGGGGCTGAAGCATAGGCTTTGTCCATTATGTGTTTAAAGGTAGGATCTCTACTACTTGAACTGTAGGTTCTCAGATTTAGTGGATGCTTACCACTACCAAATGAGGACATATAAGCCTCCATATTTATATTCTTTTCAATGACCCTTTTCTACTTCTATCTATTATACTAGATTGACATTTACTATCTCATTCATCCTACAGACTCTCTATCCTTCCTTTCCAATCACTCAATGCTTGCTCTAAAATCACAAAGTGTCAAGTGTTTGGCTCAAAAGGAGAAAAAGGATATTTATGAATTATTACCATTGTTAGGTGTGTCCATTATAGGAAGTTTTTATAAAAAGGTACCCTCATAAATAATAGGGGTAGCACATAAGCCTAAAGAACCATTCACTAGAGATTTATAGTGATCATCATGTAAATTTGTGCATGATGGAGTGTATAATATTAATGTCATGTAAGGTGTGCATATAACTATATTTTAGATAATGTTTTTTAGTATTTGAGAGAACTATGGGGAAGGACGTGTGATGAATAGGTCAACCACTTATGCCAATGGCACTTATTTGTAAAAGAAAACAACAAGGGGAAGAGAAAAAACAAATAAAGATGGTTGATGATGAAAATGCCCTTTAGGTCCCTTTCCCTAATGAGAAGTGCCCTTCGGGCCTTCTAAAATTACCCTTTGGGATTTTTTAAAGTACCCTTTAGGCTTTTTGAAATTACCAATTAGAATTTTTGAAACTACCATTCAAGCTTTTTGAAAGTACCCTTCAAACTTTTTTGAATGGCCCTTTTCCCTTGAAAAATGTTGTCCCAGACCTTTCCCTGATGAGAAGTGCCCTTCAAACATTTTTAAAATTCCCTTCAACATTTTTTGCAAAGACCCTTCAAGCTATTTGTCATTTCCATTTTGTTCTATGAAATAATTCACCTAAGATAATTTCCTTAAGACATTGATTTCCTCAAACTATTTTTGAGCCACAGTTATTTTACCATGTTAAAAAATTTAATCTATGTCACTTGGCTTAGGCTTTTATATTTTCATAATCCCTAACTTTAATATTTTATATTATCTGCAAGAACCAATCTCACTCATTACCAAGTGACATTTTCCAATTTGGAGATCAGTCAAGCTTGTTTTGGTTGTACATTGTTCTCGACTCTCATTTGGATTAATACACATGTTTTTAGATGATCATGGTTTTACCCCTTCTAATGTTTCTTGTGTTTCTATATTTTAGGTTCAATGGAATTTTATTTGGAAATGAACATGCTTAGGGTCTTTGTGCTTCAATGTTAAATTGATCTTTTATTAGCTTTTGATTGGTCAAATCGTGATTAAATCTTAGCCTAATTTGTTTAGCCTAAAGTCCATTTTATGGATTTTTCCTTCAAAGAACAAGTGGAATTTTCCTTTACATGGAAGACACTATTGTGTTCTATTTTTAAGGCCCCTATAATACCTTCAAAATATATCCTAGGAGATAATTGTCAAACATGCAAAAAGTGGATTTCCCCTTCAAGGCATCTCCTAAGAGATACCTTTCAAACAAGTGCAAGAGTGGATTTCTCCTTCAAGGAAGAAGTGAAATTTTAATTTACATGGAAGGCACTACTAGGTGATATTTTTAAGTCCCATTTAATACTTTCAAAGTACCTCATAAGAGATACCTTTTAAACATGAACAAAAGTGGATTTCCCTTACTATAGAATAAAAAACAAATAAACAATAGACAAAGGTAATTTCCCACTCCAAATAACATAGAACATCACATCATCTTCATTTTATATGGAGACTAAATATAGAAGGCCACAAGGGGACACATACAAGTCATCCTTTCATACCCATGATATGTACTTGTTAAGGTTGTAGAATAGAAAAAATGATAACTTACGTTATTCATAGTCTATTACAATGGCAAATAGAAATATGCTAACTTGCAAAGATGATATATAGACATTTATACATGAGAAAAGACTAAAATATATAGGTGAGGTGGCTTCTTAGAGAAACCAACACTAGGATCCCAGATGCTTGGGAGAAGTGAAGTTATCCCACGTGTTCTCTTCTAGAGTTGTCCCTACTATGTTACATCTAATGGCCTTGATCCTCCTAAAAATTATCAACTTACAGTTTAAGCTAAGATTAAAGTGTTTCAAAATATTTTCCCATGATGAGAGACCCACACCTTTGTTGAATGGCACTCTTTGAAGCTCTATCCACCCAACACTACTAATGGGTAAGCATGGAGATGACACACATTAAGCTACGCTTCTTCAGAGGGAGAGGGGACTCTTTGGTGAAATCAAGCATGGGTACCACATGTGTCAAACTGGTATTTCTCTAGAGTCAGATAGAAGTCTCTTTGAGATGGATGAGCACTAAGATACCACACATTATAATAAAATGAGCACTACGACTTGGATAAAATTTGAAAAAAGGATCGAAGAAGAAAGAGGCTGAAAGGGGGGTTTCTAGTAGGTGATGAGGAATTGATAACTACCGAGTGAGTTTGAAGCTATAAATAAACTAATCTAAAATAGCAAATTTTGATTTATAATCCATAATTATTTTCAACTCATAGGGGCATCCACTTGAATATTAAAGAACTTGAAAAAATTTGACATTAAGACTAGTCAAAGTAAAATTGCAAATATTATAAGGAAGGTGCAAAAACCTAAATTTTTTAAAGAGCTACCTACAAGGGTACTCACTCTTCATCCTTTAGTGAGGTGTTATTATTTATATCCTTGAAGGCTCAATATATATCTATTATCTCCTTGAAGGAGATTTTTCCCAAGATTTTGACCACTACTAGTGTTTGGAACTCTAGCTGGGTGAGTGGGTGTAAGATCTTATCCATCTTGGAGACATCAGAGGCTTGATCAAGAAACATATGCTACATCTACCTATTTTTAGTATTGGTTCATTGCTTGGATGTTCTCTCCCACAAAGGGGATCCCCTATGGTAGTGTAAAGCAATGGATCTTACTCTTGCAGAGCTGAGTGAATGGATGGTGAGAGTTGAAGGGGAGAAAGGTGGAAGTTTAAGGGGTAGGGTGAATGGTGATTTTCCTTATGCATACTAGCTCTTATAGATAACTTTTTAAAATATACTTGGGGGTGATGCAATCTGCCCATAGATCTATTATCACATGAAAGTGCCAGTCTTTCTCCTTGTTGTTTCCCATTCTCTTGATCATCTAGATCAAGTTCTTATTTGTAGACTCCACCAATTTGTTTCCCTAAAAGTAGTAATTGGATGAAATTTTGAATAAAATTTCATTTTAGAGCATGAATAAAAAATGGAAATGGAGATATTTGGAAGAGGCTAGTACTTTACAAAAATAAAAATGGGGAAAGGGGCCCAAAGATGGAAAAGGGGCCAAAAGGAGGGAAAAGTTGAGAGGTGTAGAGGAACTACTTACTACCAAGTGAATCCAAGGTCATAACTCAAAATGATCTAAAATTTTCAATTATGGATTTATGATCCATAGTTCTTGGAAACTCATAAAGGAGTCCTCCTACAGATGAAAGAAAAAAAAAACCTCTAGTGCTTAAACCAATCAAGGTAGAAGTCTTCAAAAATAGGGGGAAGATTGACATTTACAAGTTTTGTAGGGCTACCTACAATGGTACCCATTTTCCTCTTTCAGATGGTTCTTTTTATTAACAACCTCTAAGTCTCTATCCATGTTAAATATCTCCTTAAAGGATATCTTCCCTAGGATTTCAACTACTACCAACATCTAAAACTCTAGTTGGGAAAGTGGGTGCAAAATATTCTCCACTTCAGAACTATCTAGTATTTGACTGAGGGCCATGAAAATAGGCTAGTCATTCTGCTTTTGTTTGAGTAGTACCTTAAACTGATCCTTAGGGAGAATGCTATTATTGGTTTAGAAAGGAGAGGGGAACCCCAATTAGATCAATTTTTCTATGCATCCCTTCCTTTTTTGGATTAATTACTCTAAGGCATTGAGGAATGCCTTGCATTTGTTTGTTTCCTTATTACAATGTAAGAACTCATTCAATTTTTTCACCACCTACCTTTAGTTAACCACACCTACTATTTGTAAAGCCTTAGGAGAGGTATTGCAAAGCTTTTGGATTAGGATTTATGAGTCTAATACCTTGGGATGATGAAGGTGATCACTTAGTTTATGGATGAGCTCAATTGGGCCATCATCTTCTACACATTAGTGATGAAAAAAAACATTTTAGGCTTGCTATCATGACCTTGATCCATTCTTAGTAGGACCTGTATAGTTTTTAGATTAGGAGAAATAATTTTTTTCCCTGAAGGTGAGTGGTAAGGTCATTATTTATTATTTTGATCTCTTGGTCCTTGATCAAGGATTATTATTATGTTGAGTTTTGGAATAGTTAGAGTGCCCACTCTATATTAGAGATATTTTCACAAACTATAACCAATTCTATCTTCACCTCTTATAGTCTAGTCTTAGCAGTCATCTGCTTGTTAGCCTTGACCTAGAAGCTTTCCATTGTGACATAGTTTTAGACGTTAGTTCTTTCCTAGTTAAGGTCAGTATCTTTGACTTTAGCCTCAACTTTAAGGTGTTCAACTATGGCCTTAACCTTGATGAGCTCCCACTTGAATTTCTCCAACTAATGGGTTACTTTGACATAGTCCATAGTTCCTAACCTTTGAGTTTCCTTCATAAGCTTGACCTTGTTAGTTGGTCAAGCTTGTATAAGGTTAAGACCAATAGATTGGATGGTGTAATCCCCTAGTTTTATCTATTCTTGGGGCTTAATTACCTGAGGGGTCATATGGGAGACTAGGAGAGGCTATTATATAGGGTCATAAAATGACTACATGTGGGATTGGGCTTCATCTTTAGCCCATTTTCCCCTCTTCTTTTCCATCTAGGATTCACAAACTACCCTCACTACATCCATATATTATTAAAGTTGATATGGTGCTTGGATGATTTCACCCATGAAAAGGGTTCCTTAAAGTAGTGTGAATGGGATGGTTAATTACTTATATGAAGCATTGGACCCTGCTCTTATGGGAGTGAGTGAATGAACAATGAGGGATGAAGCTGAGAATGGTGAGAACCCATAGGTCATGGAGAAGGGTGACTATGTGATGAGTGAGGATAAGGTGGATGATGATGGTGCGGGAGTGAAAAAAGGCATGAGGGAAGAGATGGAAAAGGTGGAAGAGCATGGGTCAAATTTGATAGTGGGCTAAGGGGATGAGGAGAATATCAAGGCTAATTAAGTGTCGAGTTGGGTACTGAGAATTTATACAACCTATAATGGGTCTATCAAGGCTAAAGAAGGGGTGATAGGAAGAGATGAAGTGCTTGATTGGGTATTAATTGTCATTTCAACTTGTGTTATAGTTATGTAGGAAAATGGGGAAGTGACAAAGGAGGTAGAGGTAGAAAGGAGAGGTCCAGTAAGTTGGGTCTTCTTATATGGAAGGGCCACTAGTGGGTAAGAAACTAGTGCCTCAATTAGCTTAAGCTCTACCAGCTAGTGGCCATGGGATAAGGGTCCAAGGATGATGGCCATGTTAGTGGGGGATTGGCCACCATAGATTTTGTTTTTTTCCTAGAGAAGTGGTCCCTATCTCTTATTTTAGGGTATATTTCTCTATAATCCTTGGACACCTCAATCTCTAGTGTGGAATCCCCTTCCATGATATATTCATTATCTTTCAGGTGGGCCTCATCCCATAACTCTTCAAATTTCTCATCTAGGGCATCTTCATACAAAATAATGTTTGGCTTACCGATCTTATATCTTTATTTTAAGAATATAACCTTCTTCTCTTTGATCCAGCCCAAGGCATTTAGTTGTTGCTTCATCATCTTGGATAGATTTTTTGTGGGGTCAAAACCTTAGACCTTATCATAAAAATACTTCCATGGCTTGGGGATGTCTTGTAAGATCAGGGCTAGGTCCATGTAATTTTGAAGGACATATTCCATGGGTGACCTCATTTGATCTATTTATGGTTAGGTCTAATGCTCAAGTGCACTGGTAGTCATTAATCCTACTATATATTACGTTGGGTCACAATCCCATCAATCATTTATCAGGTATAGGCCTAGCTCTACCAACTTAGCTATGAGGAGATGTTCTTGGTGCCTTTTCTACACCATGATGGCATCCCTTTAAAAAGGAATGTAACATAGCCACTTTTTCTTCTTTCTTGCCCCATAGAGGGAGTCAATGATATTGAGCTATCATGCTAACTTAAGGGCCAAAGTACTATTAGTTAGCATATAAGGAAGTTAAAAAGGATCCCATTAAACCCATGAGCTTAGATGAATGATAAATGGTACCCATAGAACCAATAAACCAAGACCATATTACCTTTTAGCCATGTTTTTTATTCCTTTGTCATTTGGGGGATGATATCTTTCCCATTGAGATCCATGAGAATTGGAGCCATAAACTACTCTGAGAAATCATAGTAGTCTATCATGATTGATAGAACATGGGTCCAAATAGTGATTAGGGTGATGATGTTAGGGAAAACATCCATGTCTATGGTGTTTAGTTGAAGATATTTGGATAAGAACTTGGAGTACTATTACAATATTAAGTGCATGAGGTAAGATGGATATTGGAAGGTACTTGTTATCAAGAAATTTTTTAACTCTTCTCTCATGGTGCAGGTGATGGCTTTAGTAAAATCCACCTAGAAATTTTACACATTATCTATCATGGTCATGAGAAAGATTTCTCCTAGCCATAATTCTTTGGCATTAGCATCAACATCCATGCCCAATATGAAAACTGGCATGGATAGGGTATCCTTTACATATTTTGTAGGGAAATATAATAGGTGTAAGGTCATGGGAGGTACCTCTATGATCTTCTAGTTGAGAAAGGATTTGAGGAAATTTTCCCTATCTTCCACTTTGGAGTACTAGATGCTTTGGAGGCTCTTAATGTTATAGACAACAACATTGGGATCATGTGGGAGTCATAGCATTGATTTGATATTGTCCACACCAATCATGACCCTAAAGTGCTAACCTCCAATGATTGTACCAATCTAGGAATCATACTTTTTGGCACAAAGGGAAATAATCTTAGGGAAAGGGTACACATAAGGCACCTTGTGTTGTGTTAAGGTGTAGTCCCAAAATTGTCATCTAAAAGAGGGATACTCTTTCCTACTGATTTTTTCAATATTTTGGGCATGAGCACCCTCCCTCATATTTTTAGGGTTTTAGGACAAGTCTAGATCAAAAATATCATATATTTAGTCAATAACCAAAAATTCATCTTTTTATGGTCTCTTTGTGGCCAACAAGGTATTAGGGAATTTCCCTTTTGCTTGGGTGGGGGTCAAAGCATAGAATTTTCTCATGGTGTATGTAGGAGGAGGGGATCCTCCATTGCTTGAGATGTGAAATCTATACTTTGATGGGTGCTTCCCACTTCCTGAAGAGGATGTAGAATATTTCATTACCCATGGGGATGAAGACTAACTCTCAAGATAACTCTCTACCTTTTTTTGGAAAACTAGGTTGATGCTTTTGCTAGTTACCTTCAATTTTTAGGATTCCTTTTGATTTTTTCAATAGCTCAATGCTCTCTTCAAACATAAAAATGGAAAGTGATTACTTCCAAGTGGGAAGGGGTGGATTTATGCACTAGTGCTACTAAGAAACTCATCATGTAGAATTTAAATATGGGTACCACCATAAATGATAAGAGTGATACACATACTTGAAGTGTTACCTTAGACTATTTATGATTATCTTTATGGGGACCCATGCATAATATAATACCTTGACATTAATGATAAGGTAATTGTGTAGATAACCAACTTTTAGATAATGTTTTGGACATGTGGAGAGATTTGGAAGAAGATGCATGGTGATCCTAGTAGTCACTTATGTCAATGACACTTATTTAGAAAAGAAACATCAAAGAAATGAAAATAGTGGGAAAACAATGACAAGGAGGGGAAACACAACAAAGGAGAAAGGAAACTATCTAATATGTATAAGAGATGGTGGGAATTCAAATGAAATGCTTCAGGTCAATCCCATTAATTGGGATCTCTCAGGCATTTCCCTCTAAATATTCTAGTTCAAAAGCATTTCCCCATCAATCATTGATGATGAAAAAGGGCCCTTTCCATAGAGAATCAAATTTCCCATATTGCCCTAGTTTAGCAACCCTTTGGTCATATTTAAGGACTAAGTACCTAGGTTTGAATCCTAGATCCATTGACCATTTGTCAAACCATTACTTTAATGCTTGTTATCATACAATCCTTTCATTTCTCACCAGCTCCTTTGACTCCTAGAGTTTGAGTAATTCGGTGAGCTGAACCTCCATCACTCCATTCTCTTTTATCTTAATATACTTCAAGAGATATTATGCAAGGATTTTTTATGACACTAGCATCACCACTTTGTGATGAAGGCTACCATAGATAAGGTGTATTTTAAGTATTGTATGGAAAAATTCAATAGGGATAGGGGCAATAGAGGCATCTCAATGACCTCTTCCTTAAGGAGAGATTTGAGGAAGTGTGACTTATCTCTCAAGGAATCCCAAACACTCTAGAGGCTCTAAATGCTATAGATAGTGGTTTTGGGATCATATGGGAGCTAAAGCATTTCCTTGATGTTGTTTGTACTAATCTTAACCTTTAAACAAACAATGCTAGTGATCATGTTGACACTGGCATCACATCTCTCTATATAGAGAATGATGACCTTAGGGAATGGGTATACATATAATACCATGTGTTATGCTAGTGTGTAATCGTATTTTCTACACTCAAAATAATTATACTATTTCCTACTAATCATCTTAAGCATCTGGGCATGGGTACCCTCTTTTATATTATTAGGATTTTGGGCTAACTTTAGGTCAAATATGTCATCTATGAAATTAGTTACCAAAGTCTTGTGCTTGTAAGGCCCCTTGGTTTCCTTCTTAATATTTGGCACTTTTTCCTTCACTTGGATAGGGCCTGAAGCATAGGATTTGCTCATGGTGTAATTAGGGGGAGGATTTATGTAGAGAGGATTAAAAATCAAGTTAGTCAAACATTAGTCCATAAATAATTAAAAATTCAAAAAAAACTAACTAAGCCTATCTATTCCCATGGGAATTACAAATGATAAAAAGAAACATCATATTACCTTTCCAAATAGATTCACCATACCCATGTGGCTCAAAAGAATGTTCTCCCTTGATCAAGCATCCTTGTCTTTGTCAAGAAAGGTGGTAAAATCCTCCATTGTCTCAAGAACACTCCATAAAAGCAAGGCTCATGATTCCAAATCATTAAACTATCCTATTAATGAAGCTTGAAAACAAATCAATGATCAAATGCAAAGGATTATGGAAATAATTTAACATTATAACTTTTTAATATTCAATCTTAAAATTCATATCCATGGCCTCTCTATTTATAGATTTTTTAGATTAGTTAGGATCAACCATGACCATCCATCTCAAGATTGAGATGTGTGGCCATGGATAATACTAATATTTAGAATTAAACTCATAAATATCTTCAAGATAAATAAGCATTAAAGAGGCATGTGAGGCATTAACTAGGCATGGGTGACCCATAATCTTGATATTTTATGCACTTATGGCTTGATGGATGCGACCCCATAGATGATGTCACTAGGTGATATAGATTTTCAAAAATCAATTCCCAATAATGAGATATTCAAAAATATATATGTAATTCTTACTTAAGATCTTAAATTGTATTAATTAGCTTAAGTAAGTTTAATCAAGTTTAGTGTAATTCATTGGAAATTAGCCCTTAATTAATTAAAATGGTCAGAAAGTCTTATTACTAGGTCATAATTTAACTAGAGAGGAACTAGAAGGTAATGTTAGATGCATTGGAGTTGTATTCCCATTTAATATGTTTCCAACACCAAATAATAAAGGTACGTGATGTGTACCAATGAATTAGAAGAAAAGAGTGATCCAAAGCACTAAATGGTGAAATTGTCATTTTGACTCGAAATGATCTAATCAAAGTTAGCTGGCCCATAAAATACATTTCCCTATTTAGGGATAATTTGACCTAAACTGACACTTTTAAGTGACAAGTTTGAACCATTTAAGGTGTTTTATGTATTTTGACCTAAAATGTGCATTTGAGCGTAATTCAAGTAAGATTAACAATTTCAACACAAATGGTGTTAGGAATTGGATGTAGCAAGACATTCAAGTGAAGAAATGTCTTTTCAAATAATATATTTGTCAAGAAGAAATTATAACAGACCCATGATTCCCCCTTGAGAGGACATACTAGGATTGAAGAAAAGGATGGAGTCTCAAAAAAAGAGAAAGTGAGAGATTAACCCATGGAATAGATCACATCTATATGATCTCATGCTTGTACATATGATTACCATCAATGATCAAAACAAAATTAGGAGTATAATAAGCCCCAAAAATGAGGGGAATGGGAAATTACAATGCATAAATTTAAGGGAAACACTTTAAATGTACCCATTTTAAGAGTACAAGATGCATGCTTATGACATTGAGCAATCCCTAGACAAGTTTCACACTAAAATATTACCATGATGTGCATTAGTGTGGAGAGCTTAGAATTTGAGGAAAAGAGAGTGTTTTGCTTCAGGAAGGGAAGCACCACTAGAATAGGGTCTCCAAATATAAGATGATAAGAAGTACTCCAGTAGAGTAGATGTGATCATGATAAAATAGTTTTGCCCCAGTAGGGCAAATTTTGATCATTTGATAAAGAATAAATAATGATTTTTCCCTTGTAGAGCTAATTTGATTGAGACATAGTTTAGATGGTGGGCCCTAGCATGAGCCATTGGCAAGTAAAAATAGCTCAAGGATATAGCTGAAGATAAGTTAAATCAAGTGGGAGAAAAGGTATATACGATGGTATAATGGCTTAGAAAGCCATATAAAACCAAGCATATGAGAATGCACAAAGTGATGAATGAGATGAAAATAAGAATGGAGATAGTCAATCTAACCTCAATAGAAATTGAACACTACCTACATAGTTTGATGGACTCATGTTCCAACATGAAGTTTATGCCAATATAGTTCACCCAAGTTTGGGAGAGAATGGAATGAGGAATGATGAAAAATGACCAAGAATTGATTAGAATCACAATGTATGTAAAGAGATGCACATATAAGCATAGACATATAAGCCTAAAATTCATGCTACCTAAAATCCTAATTCTATATCATGAGCCTAGGTTTTGTAAAGTGTTCTTGAGAATCATTCATCAGAGCTGATGTTGATGTTAAGACATTGAGGCTTGAGCACAAAGTGATTGCTATAGAAAAATTAATTAGGAGTCATAAGTATGAATAATTTAAAATGACATAAGATTCCAATTGTGCTAAGCCAATTCAAATGTGAATACCTATAACTAAGGATAATGGTAAAACAATGACCAAAACCATAGTTATAGTGATTTACATTTAAACAAAAAAGAAAAAATGAAGAAAAAGATAAACATAAATGAACCTAACTTTAAATAAAGATATTATCTTAAGTAAGAACAAAATATTTAAAAACAAAACTAAAGAATGTCTTAACGACATGAGACCAAAATATGAATAATCAAGATCCATGTGGACCATCAAGGCATTCTTGAACACAAAGGAGAAAAAGCAAAATCAAATAAAAAAAGAAGACACCAACAACAATAAAATAAAAAAAATGGTCCAATAACAATGTAATAACATAGGATCAAGATATAACAAATTGAGATCCATGCGAATCATTATGATGTTCTGAAGCAAAAAAGAGATAAGAAAAAATAATCAAGGAACTCAAGACCAAGATGAGACAAGAAGTAAGAAAAAGGAGAAGAAATAAAAGGAGAGGTTTGAAAGCATAACAAAACATGAAGAAAACATAATAAAACACAAAGAGAACTCAAATAAACACACACAAACAAAAACCAAGTTAGTGTGGTAGAGGCATTAATTTCCAATAAATCATAACAAAGAACAATGACATGATAATTGTTCCCTAATTAAAGAGGAACAATGATAGAAGAAATGGGGGAAGAGAAGAAATGGAAGGGGTTGGTTGAGCTAACTCTAGATGTATTAGACAAGTGGACATTGCCTACATAGTTCCATGGATGCATGTTCCAACATGAACTTCAGGCCAAATGTAGTTCTCCCAAGAAATGGGATAGCAAAAAAATGATCAGACTAGCTTGATTAATGTTATAGAAGAAATGGAAGATATGACAAATATATGAAAATGGGATGGAAAAAAAGAAGCTGACGAGATGAGAAAGAATGATCTTAAAAAATAATAAATGCATAGGACAAGATGAAATGAACTAGTGTTTTTGTCCTTGTAAAATGACAAGAGCATATCATGGTGGAATGGGAATGTACAAATGTATAGAAGTGTGAGACAATGTTTTTGTGGTTTTTTGGATCATGTTCTAAAGGTTTTAGTATTTTCAAAGTATTTATAATGTTTTTGGGATAAAATATACACAAGGTGGGACCATCTATTCAAGTAGATGCACATCTTGAGAGTAGAGGTTCTAATAAGACAGCTAAGCTGGCTATAACAGCCCATGCTCACAAATTGGTGAGAGCTAGGGTCTTGATAAAATAATAAAGAGAAGCAAATGTGATATAGAATAATTTGAAACCTAAAGTAAAAAATAATTATCTACATTCACCTATATGTAATAATGTAGCAATGGTCTATAATTGAGAAGATGTCTCTGTTCACTTGTCTGAAGTTGCACAGTACTATTATGGCTGAAATGCTTTATAGAAATACTATTAAGGATGTTCATAATGTTCATGAGACATAATTGATATCATAATTAGTCAAGGGATAAAAAGTTTTCAAGCTTATAACATGCCTTAGACATAATAAAGAATATGCTTCTCAAAGAGATCAATCTAGAATGGGATGAAGAATATGTTCAAAGTGCCAAGGATTCAAAGCCTTTACTATCAAGAATCATAAAAAGTAGACCAGGGTAGTATAAAATGTGTTTAAGGTAAGATAAAAGGGTGGGATAAAATTATGACAACACAAATTTCCCCCAAGTCAGGGATCTTGTAAATAATGGTTCAAAGTTGTTCATATGTATAACCTCTTAAGGTGTATGATGTTCATGGGTTCTAAAATTTATTCACCATTAGGTTTGGCTAATCAATATTCTCTTACTCCATAGTTTTATATGACAATATATGGTCCTAACCAATTAGGCTACAACTTACCTTTATTTTTGGGTTCAACATTCATATTCTTCTAGTTCTCTTTCAAAACTAAGTCACCAATCTAAAATAGTCAAGGGAGAATGCATTTTTTGTAGCTTCTCTATAATTTATTCTAATAGGCCTACATGTTTTCTAGGGCAGCCAAACACTTACCATCAAGAATCTCTTGTTTGTGCAATCATGAGGTCTATAGTCTTCATTATATTCAATATGATCTAGTGATATTATTAATTATGGAATCTCTATCTTGACCAAGATCATAGCTTCAATGCCAAAAATAAGGGAGTATGGAGTAACTCTATTTGGGGTGAAATGATTGGTTCTATAATCCTAAAGGGTAGGAAAGAGTTGCAAGTACCAATTACGGACAACATCATTGACAATATTCTTTAAGATGACTAGATTGGTTTTATTTGATGCTTAGCTTATCCGTTAACTTGCAGGTTATATGGAGTGGATTTCTTATTCTTGATCTTGAATTTTGTATAAAGAGATTTCATATCTTGGTTCACAAGGATCCACCATTATCAGATATAATATGGGCTGAGATGCCATATCGATAGATGATATGGTAATGAATGAATTTGGATATTTATTTCTCGATAACATAAGTGAGAGCAATGGCCTCAATCTACTTGGTAAAGTACTTGGTTGTAGTCAAAATGTGCTTATGGTCATCTAAATATGTCAGGTAATTTTTTTGAATGAAATCAAGACCCCATGTTGAGAATGGTCATGGTGTTGCAATCAGCTATAATGGTAAGGAAGGTGCATGTATCAAGTTACCATGATACTAATAAGGAACACACTTCTTACATAATTACAAGCACCTATCTCTATTTTGGGCCAATAATAGCCTATTTTAAGGATTTTCTTTGCTAGGACTACACCATTGGTATGGGGCCCACACATTCCTTCTTGAACTTCCTTTAGTGCTAGCTTGGATTCTCCCAAAGATAAATAATAAATAATAATTCCATCATAGCCTTTAAGATAAAGTGTGTTTCCAAGGAGGATATAATGTGTTAATAAATGAACAAATAGTTTTTGTTGGTTGTTGGAAAGGTTGGAAAGAAATACATGACTATGGATATAGTTATAAAAATATTTGTACCATGATAGCTCAGGTGAGGTATTAGTATTAGCAATGGTGCATATCCTATCTAAATATGATAGAATATGTGTCGACTAAAGAATATTTTCAATCAATAACTGATACTCTGTATCACTATCATGCATTTAAATCATGGAACCAATTATTGCCATGGTGTTGGTAGATTTGTTGTTGACTCATGGAACTTGCTCAAACTATAGAGATTTAAAATGTGTTTTGAGGTTATCAAGAATTTTCTTGTAAGGAAAAAGCTTATCATCCCTTATTTGATACTGGTTAGTTGTCTAATTTATGATTAGATAAAAATATCCATAGACCTTTAAGCTTTGAATATACCACTATATAGCAAGATGGAACCCTATAACTAATGCCTCATATTTAACCATATTGTTTGTATAATGAAATTATATATGGAATGCTTTGGGGATAAGATCGCCCTATGGCATGATCAACAATATGCCAGCTTCATACCCTTAGGATGTGAAAGATATATCAAAATAGAGCATCCACTATTCAAGTTCTTTTGATGTTTATTCTATCATCATGATAAAATCATCTCCACGGTCAAAGTTGAGAGGTTGAGTGGCCATTATAGGAGCTTATAAAAGTTGGTCAGTAAGAACTTATCCTTTGATTTCCTTTTGATTATGGTACTCAATATCAAACTCACTGAGGAGTATAATCCATTTAGCCATGCATTCTTAAAGAGTTGTTTTAGATAAAAGGATCTACCTTGGTGATAATAATAGTTTTGCTATTTAGCATATAATGTCACAATTTTTAAGTGGCAAACACCATAGCTAAACATGCCTTCTCAATAGGCATATAATTATGTTCATAGGCTAAAAATGTGTGGATTAAATAATAAACAACATGTTCCTTACCATGATCATCATATAAAGCCAAAAATGCCCCCAATGCATGTTTCATGGCTGATATATAAATAAGTAGTGGCTTTCTTTGTGTTGGAGGTCGTAAGACTAGTGGATTGGCCAAGTATGTTTTAATCATTGAAAATGCTATTTGAAAATCTTCATCCCACTAAAATATTACCCCTTTCTTTAAGACATGGGTAAATGGGTGGCACTTATCTACCAATTGATAAATGAACCTACATATAGACTAGATCTTTTCTTGTAGACCTTGCAAATTTTTAAGATTGTTTGGTAGAGGCATTTCCACAATAGCTTTGAACTTTGTAGGGTCAAATTAGATCCCTCATTGTGATACAATGAACCCTAGCAATTTTCTTGATGTGACTCCAAAGACACATTTTTAAGGATTTAAGTGGACTTTATATTCATAAATCCTCTCAAATATTCTTCATAGAATGTCAAGATGTCCAACTCTTGCTCTCAATTTTGCTAATATATCATCGACATAATCCTCAACAATGTCATGCATCATGTCATGGAAAATGATATTCATTACATATTGATATGTGGCTCCAACATTATTCAAACTAAATGGCATGACTTGGTAACATAATGTCCCCCACAGAGTGGTGAACATGGTTTTATGCTAATCTTTAAGGGATATCTTGATCTAATTGTAACTAAAAAATCCATCTATTAAGGATAACATCTCATACCCAATAGTTGATTCGATGATCATATTGATGTTGGGCAGATGAAAATCATCTTTGGGGCATGCTTTATTGATATAATAGGAATCAATATAAATATGTATGCCTGGGGTATTTTTACTCATTGGTACTATGTTAAAATCCCATTTAGAGTAGTCTAATGGTATGATAAAATTGGCTCCTAACAGCTTTTATAACTTAGCATTAACCAAAAGGGTGATGCATGGATGTATCTTTCTTAATTTTTACTTGATTGGTTTAACACCAGGGTGAATAACAAGATGAGACATAACTAAATATGTGTCCAAGCCTATCATTTCAGAGTATGTCCATGCAAAAATGTCTATATAATACTTAAAAATTGATATAATATGTTCACATTCTACTTTAATAAGTGAAACTCCAAAATAAACAATTTTGGGATCCTCATGGGTTCCTAAATTCACTTTTATTATGCTCTCCATAGGGAGTGTGGATCTATACTACAGAATTGTAGGCAATGTATGGTCATGATAATTTTCATTTTTTATATATTCTTATTATTCCTCCCAAATATTTGGATAATATGAATAATTAGAATCTACCATCTCAGGTAAAGGCTAATTGGTAAAAACCTCTAGAAACTCAAGAGCAAGATTCTTAAATATTTGATGTTGTTCTGAAGAGATGCTTGTACTAGCTATGGAACTTGGGCTAGATGGGATTTCTACATCCTAAGGGGATGAACAAACTTTCTCATGTAGGAGTGACTGAAACATGTTTTCACTCAAAGGCTTATCTTTTTCTTTACTTTTTCCCTGATCAATAAGTGCCTCAAAGAGGTTTTCACCTCAAGATCTTGATGTTTTTTCTTTATTATGCCCAAGAAAGTTTTCCTTCTCTCCAAAGTAGGTAAAAATATCTAATTAAAAATAAAAACCCTGATTATGATCACTAATTGGGAGTGCATCTCGTAGGCCCATGTATTCTACCATCGATTCTTCATTTTGGAACTCATCGAGGCCTATGACTAAATTTTGCTGATCCCAATCTATGAGTTCAAGATGGCAAAGGCATAGGTTATAGTGAGGGTTTTATTTAGGATGGGAAGCACAAATGGTAAAGATATAATGTCCTATTTTATGAAGGGAAGCACCACTAGGATGGTTTTTTTCTTCAAGATGGGAAGCTCCAATAGGCATTATAGTCAATATGGCATTTGAATCAAACAAATCTGAGTTAGCAAGCTCATTGAAAAGGCTATAATTAGATGTTTTGTCATGAATAGGAGCCTCATTACTAGTCACTTTGGAAGATTCACTATCAAATGTCATGAGGTCATCCTTTGGTGGTTTAAATGTGAGACCACGATTCCAATTGATAACTCTAACTGATAAGGGTTCTAAAATTCCTTGCACCTGTGGGCCAAGGCCTTTCCCTGTATAGTAAAGATGATCCATTATCCTTTAAGGGATAAGATATTTTGGATTCTAAAAATAATCGGCAAGGTCTTTAGAACATAACCAATCTCCCTTGGTAAAATCCTCTCGATCTTTCTTTCGTGCAATTGTAGGTACAAAAACCATAGGAGGTTTTGGTTGTTTCTTCTTTAGTTACCAATTCAAATCAAGTTTCTTAAGAGTTTGGTAAGTTTTATGCTTACCAAATGTTTTAGGGGATTCCAATAATTTTGGAATATGGAGGACATCCTTCAGATGGTATGTGTATATGCCTATGTCTTTAATAATAAGCTGCTTGGCCAAAGCTACAAGAAATGGATCAGCTGAAGTGGAGGCTAGATCACCAAGGTCTATATAATTAGATTGAGATGAATGAGAAATGATGGATTTGTTATTTTTTGTAATGAATTTAGAACCTGGGCAATAGTTATAATTACAAAACTCTGCTTTAAGATGTTTGTAGTATTGATATGGCTACTAATTAGTGGGAATAGTAACCTCGATCCCATCATGGGGAAACTTAAGGCATTGGTGAAGAGTAGATGGAACTACATATATTTCATGGATATAAGGATGACCAAAAAGTATGTTATAAAAAATCTCAATATCCACAATATGAAATAATGTGTGATGAGAAATAGACCCAACCATAACTGGAAACCAAATTGTACTAGATGACTCCCTCTCAACATTGTCATAAGCCTTGATTGTAATAGTTTCTAGCTAAATGTCTTTATCCATGTAACCTAATCATCATACCAATTTAATAGATATGATGTTCAGCATTGAACCGTTATTGATAAGAATCCACTTGATCTTGTGATCTATAATGATTATCTCAATATATAGTGGGTTATTGTGGTTTGGGCTGAGGGTGGATAGGTTTTTTTTATCAAATGTGATTTGTTGAAATGAAGACAAGTGTCCAAATAGGTTTTGAAACTGATCAAGGTTTATATCATTAGGCATAATAGACTCTTACAAAATTTTGTTGAAGACGGTTTTATGGACATCAGATGTCTACAAGAGTTCTAATATGGAAATTTGTATAGGGTTTTTATCTAATTGATCTATTAGACTATAAGGCCTTTGAGTTGTGGATTAAACTATTTTAGTCTTTGTTGGGATAATATTTGGTGTTGGAACCATCAGCACAATGTTCTCATTGGGTTTTCTCAAAGAAGTAGGTGAAGGGCCCTAGATGGTAACTCATGGGTGCCTAGTTGTGATTGCATAACCTAGAGGTGGAAAGGAGTTATTATAATTAGAATAGGAAGGCAAAGGGCCTTGGATGGTGACTTATGGGTGACTAATTATGTTGCTACAATTTTGGGTCAATAAAGAGATTTTATAATTTTGTTTAAGATTAGTAACCTGTGTAAATAGAGTATCAACATGATGATACAAACTTGACATGATATTACTAGGGGGAGAGGGTGCTGACCATATAATGATGGGTCTCATGTTGTGAGGAACACAAGATGGGTCATGCAATTTTACAATAATAGTGGTAATGTGGGTTGCATAAATACATCACACAATATTATTATAGCCTTAAGGTATGTTGTTATAAGCCACATTATTAGTATGGGTATTATGATCTTGATTATGCTCATATGATTTTGACCTTGTTATTGGTTCTAATTCTTCCTCTATCCTTGATTGTGACCATTTTGATTATTTCTTGGTGGTGGTGGATAATGTCAAGGAAAGGGGTCTTTGTATATTCCCATATATTGATTTGTATCCTAATTAGGGACTAACTTAATTTCTAGTTCACCACTTTCAATAAAGTCCTCAATAATATATCATAATTGAATGCAATGATATGCACTATGACTATAAACATGATGAAAGTTACACCATTCATTCTCTTTGTACCAATCTCATTTTCATTGATCTTAAGGAAATGGCCTTGATACTGGCCATATAATTAAATTAGTTGTAATGAGCTTTTATAACACTATTTCAACTAATTCTCCTAACTTACTGAAGACTCTAAATTTTTTATGAAATGTCCTCATGGAGGTTGTCTTTGCAAAGTAGGTAGTGGATTTGGGAGAGTTAATTATACATTTGGAAGAGGCATAGCTTGTACCATTTATAAATATCTTGTTTTAGTCACCCCATTTCCAACCATGTTCTTATTTTTACTAAAGCCTTTAGGCTTATCTTGTATAACTATTTGAACTAGTGATTTAGTATGATTAGAGGCTTGACCTTATGAAAAAATCTTAACATGTCCCTTCACAATAAGAGCCTTCTCAATCTACACTCTTTTGTTAATAATTTCTTTAAATGAGTTATCACAAGTTAACCATAGATTATGCATAACTTCAAGATGAAAATTAGCTAATTTTTTTTCTATCAAACTATGTTGAAAGTGGCCTACCAATGCTCTCCACCTTTTTAGATATCTAGAAAAACTTTCACCATCATGCTTTTTGGCTTTGCATAAGTCAACAATGATTAATTCATGTTTTATGTTATATGAGAAATGGTTTACAAACTTTTTTGATAAGTTTTTTCAATCTATAACTGATCCCTTGGGTAGTTTAAGTAGCCAATCAAGAGCTTATCCTGCTAAACTTTATAGAAATAATCATAGTAAGTACTCACTACTATAAATAACTTCTTGACATAAGATGAAGAATGCTTGTATGTGCTCATGTGGATCTCCTTTTCCTTTGTACTTGTCAAATTTGGGTGCCTCAAAATGAGGTGGAAAGGGGTTATAGAGGATAGATAAATCAAATGGATATGGGCATACCTCATTGAATTTGTACTTTTTGACTCTATTATTCATTTCCAATCTTTAAACAATTTCCTTAATAAAATTCCATTCTTGCATGTTTTATGCATTTGTGGATTGAATAAGATTTTGTTGGGGTGGAATGTGCCCTTGGTTTCATTATTATTGGGGTGGAATGTGCCCTTGGTTTCATTGTTGTTGGGGTGGAATGTGCCCCTAGTTTTTTTGTTGTTGGGGTGGAATGTGCCCCTAGTTTTGTGTGGATCTATAGGGAGTGTATACCTTTTGATCCATGACTTGGTTATGATTTGCTCCTTGAGTTAAGAATATAGGCCGTCAATTCTTGGATTGTAAAACATTCCTTAAATTTTGTTGTTTCATACTTTTTTGATTTTGGAAAATTCTATGTTTATTTACCAATTTTTGTGTTGGTTTAAAAGAACTAGCCTAAATTCAGACTGAATGTTTGGGTTTTTGAGTTTGTAAAGTAATAAGATTTTCTTGATGATTTAATAATGTATGTCCCATGTCAAATGGAACACTTTGTAAGGTCTCTTGTGACTTTAACTATTAATTTAGATTACCTTGATCCACTATGGTAATGTCCTCATCTAATATTTGTTTCATACTTCCAACCACATTTCCTTGTTATTTCAAAGCATCATTGTGAATTGAAGTGGCAACTAGGGAGTCAGTTAATTCTATGAAAATTTGATCTACATATCATTGATTTATTATCTTGATCTTAACTATATGATCTAGATTTGTGGGTTTTGACTCTATTTGTATTTCTTTTCCTTTGTTAGAGGAAGAATGTATGTCTATTCATGCAAAAGTTTTCTCTTTCCATTAGTGTTTTCCTTCTCTATCTAAGGTATGCAATTGTTCTATAAGAAAGTCATAAGGTAGTCTAGCACTTTATTCTATCAATCTAAGAAGGGATTCATCTTAATCTTCTTGGGTTTGATATTCATTGCTATCATCTATGGATCCTACTATTGTGGGGATATCATAAAAAATAATAGGGTTATCTTGACCATCATAAAATTTTTCATATACATAACTAAGGCCATAAGAGGCCCCACTATGAGTGATCCTTTGAGTCATGTATAAAAGAGTTATTTTGTGTGTTTGAATAACTTTGGACCAATGCTTGGCAACTAAACAAAGTATGTTTTGGCTCTCTTTTAAACAAATCACCAAGGTACCAATGAAACTATATGGGAGGGTGGTTTGAAACCGTGCACAATTTAGAAGATTTGGTTCATGAGTTTACTCAACCTTTGCTAAGGTTGAAATCATATAGATTGTAAGAGGATAAGGTAGCACAAAGACCCAAGGTGAAAACTAGTACACCAAAACCTAGATCTTTGTGATACAACCATACTATAAAAGCTAGTTTCAACTTTGACAAGTTGACCCTAGAAGTTTAGAAGAAAAATCTCTAGATTATGAATAAGACAAAATTTCCTAAGCAACTCAAGATGTAAAAACATACATGAATCCCTAAGTATAGAGCTTGGCCCAAATAGGTAGTACAACGTCACCACATGATTCCAGTAGGATAAAATATGTTCTAGGACTCACAACATGAGCAATATGCAAGATGACTTAAATCCACCAAGATGATAATGTGATTTTGAGTCTTAATAAATGACTTTAAATCCAAATGGAAAATTAAACCCAAGTTAGAATAAGCTTAGTGCACAAATGGCAAACCCACTTTGACACACCAACCCTTAAAACTCAAAAAGGTTCAATTTCAAATGTGGATTATAAATGAAGGATTTAAACAAATTTGGTGAAAGATCTAGAATCATTTAGGTAGCATGACTTTGCTAAAGTGGATGACATGACTTAAATCCACCAAGATGATAATGTGATTTGATCTTAATAAATGAATTTCAATCCAAATGGAAAATTAAACCCAAGTTAGAATAAGCTTAGTGCACAAATGGCAAACCCACTTTGACACACCAACCCTTAAAAATCAAAAAGGTTCAATTTCAAATGTGGATTATAAATGAAGGATTTAAACAAATTTGGTGAAAGATCTAGAATCAATAAGGTATCATGACTTTGCTAAAGTGGATGACATGACACAAAGCTTTTTATAATAATTTGAACAAGGAAAAGATGAATTTTCCAATTAGATAGCGTAATGCCTCCCTTACTCAATAAAATTGAGGACAATGTGTTTTGGTTAATTTGAATGAGTTAACAAGTAGTTTTAGACACAAATCAAGACCAAGTAAGCTAATTACAAAAAACAAACGTCTTAAGTCTAAACTGATAAGGTATGGTAAAGTAGGGTCTACTAAACTAGTAAGTTGTTTATCATTCTAGGGGAATCAATTGCACAATGACTTTCATGTCAAATAATGTAAAATAAAATCACAAAAATTAGGTGACCATGACATTGGTTAGTTATAAAAAGGTCTAGTCATTTTTACATCCACTACATCTTATTGTTTTCTCAGTGTAGTGTGATGTCTAAATATAGATATGTCCCATGTACAACTTCAGTTAGGAGCCAAATGAAGTCAATGCTAGGAGATGAAACCCTAGGTCAAATCTTCCCTAAATAACTTGTGGGAGGTAATGAGATCCCCCTCACAAGCTAAGTTTTCATAAAAAATAAAGAAAAACATAAAATAGAAAGAATTTGGGGTCATTTTCAAGATCACCCAGACTTTAATGAGTTTTTGGGAAGTTATTTAGATGACATTCTTTCTAAGCCGTGGACTAGGATACTTGTAATAGGAATGGTGCTTTTGCTTCCAAGGGTTCTCTAAAGGGGACAAATGGAAGAGCATACATGCATCATCCCTCATTTTTTCAAACAAAACCTAACTTAAACAACTAAGTAAATACAAAAAAATTGGAAAGTTGAGTTCATTTTTAAGCCCAAATGGAAAATGAGGTGGTTTTCATTTGACCCCTTGGTCTTAGTTGTAAACTTTTAAAACATTCACCATAAACATCTAAATTTTTTGTTAAACCCCAAAACAAGGTTCTTAATTGATTTTTAAGCATGCAAAAGGTGATCTAAACATGTTTTTAACAAATGTCAAGCTTAGTATTTTAACAAAAATGTTAGCATATCCTTTAGCCTTGAAGCTCTTTTAGGTTTAAAACAATGAACTTAAAAAAAAGAGGTCTTGGGTCTATGTTTTAAGAAAAACATAGTGATCGACATCGGTTATATAACCAATGATGGTTACATTTGATAACTGATGATGGTTATCTAACTGACATTAGTTATACCAATGTGACTGATGATAACTATCCAATTGATGTCAGTTTTACTAATTTACATTGATTACTGTGTAAACCCATGGCAAACAAAAATGAAAAAACAAAGTTAGAAAATCAATTTCCAAGAGTTTTAATGATCTAAATGAAGATTTTAAAGCTACAAAATGATCTTCTTCATGTGTGGGATGTGTTTGGTCCCACTGGGCATGCTAAGATGTAGAGAGGATTACTAAATAAGTTAGTTAAACATTAGTCCATAAATAATTAAAAATACATAAAGAACTAACTAACTAAGCCTATATATTCCTATTGGAATTACAAAGGATAACAAGAAACAAAATGAAAGAAATCAACATCATATTACCTTCCCAAATAGATTAACCATACCCATGTGGCTCAAAATCATGTTCTCCCTTGATCAAGCATCCTTATCTTTATTGAAAAAGGTGGAAAACTCCTCCAATGTCTTAAGAACACTCCATAAAATCTAGGCTCATGATTCCAAATCACTAAACTAGCCTATCAATGGAACTTTAAAAAAAATCAATGATCAAATGCAAAGGATTATGGAAACAATTTAACATTATAACTTTGTAATATTCAAGCTTAAAATTTGTGTCCATAGCCTCTTTATTTATAGATTTTTGAGATTGTTTAGGATCAACAATGACCATCCATCTCAAGATTGAGATGTGTGGCCATGTATAATACTAATATTTGTAATTAAACTCATAAATATTCTAAAGATAAATAAGCATTAAATAGTCATTTAAGGCATTAACTAGGCATGGGTGACCCATAATCTTAATATTTTATGTACTTATGGCTTGATGGATGCTACCCCATAGATGATGTCACTAGGTGATGCAAATTTTCAAAATCAATTTCCAATAATGAGATATTTAAAAAGATATATGGAATTATTACTTAAGATATTAAATTGGATTAATTATATTAATTAATTTTAATCAAATTTAGTGCAATTCTTTGGAAATTGGTCCTCAATTAATCAAAATGGTCCGAAAGTCATATTACTGGGTCATAATTTGATTGGAGACAAACTGGAAGGTGATGTTAGATGCATTGGAGCTGTATTCTTATTTAGGATGTTTCTAACTCCAAATAACAAAGGTATGTGATATGTACCAATGAATTATAATAAAAGAGTGATCTAGAGCACTAAATGGCAAAATTGTCATTTTGACTCCAAATGATCTGATCAAAGTTAGCTGGCCTAGAAAATGCATTTCCATATTTAGGGATACTTTGACCTAAAATGGAACTTGTAAGTGACAATTTTAAACCATTTAGGTTATTTTATGGATTTTTACCTAAAATTTTCATTTGAGTGCAATTCGAGTAAGATTGACAATTACAACACAAATGGTGTTAGGAATTGGATGTCTACAATTTCCACCACTACTCATTATGTGGGTTCTTTATTTTAAGGGATGATTTTCACTTTTAGATGAGGATTTATAATCTTATATTATAATATATATTCTTTTAAATCACTCTTAATTTCTACCTTAAAATCGGATTGATAGTTATTTTCTACCTTATTCACCTATAGACACTTTTTGACCATTTATTGCAATTGCTCAATGCTCTTAATAAAATCTCAAAGTCCACTTTTTTTGGATTTGAACAAGAGAACTAGTATTTATGTACCAGTTCCACTTGGTGATCTCATTATGGATGATATTTTCATCACTTGACTATTCCCTCACCTCCTAGAGTTTGAGAAATTAAATGAGCCAAACCTCCTAAGAAATACATTTCAAACAATGATAAGAGTGGATTTTTCCTTCATGGAACAAGTGAAATATTCTTTTAAATATAAAATGCACTAAAGGGAGATATTTTTAAGGCCCTTTTAATATCTTCATAAGAGTGTATTTTCCATCTCAAGGTATCTCCTAGGAGATACCTTTCAAATAGGTTTAAGAGTGTATTTCTCCTTCAAGGAACAAGTGGATTTTAACTTTACAAGTAATGCACTATTGGGTTATATTTTTAAGGCCTTTGTAATAAATTCAAGGTATAAATTATGAGATACCTTTCAAACATGTACATGATTGGATTTACCCTTCAAGGTATCTCACCTTTCAAACATGTATAAGAGTGGATTTCCCCTTCAAGGTATCTCTTAAGAGATACCCTTCAAATAGGCACAAGAGTGGATTTCTCTTACAAGGAATAGGTGGAATTTTACTTTGCACACAAGACAATACTAAGTGATATTTTAAAATTATTATTAATAAATTCAATGTATATCTTAGGATATACCTTTCAAAAATGCACAAGATTGGATTTCCCCTTCAAGGTATCTCCTAGGAGATACGTTTCAAATAGGGACAAAAGTGGATTTTCCCTTCAAAGAATAAGTGCAATTTTCCTTTACATGTAAGGAATTAATGGGTGATATTTTGAGGTATCCCCCAAGAAATACCTTTAAAACATGCACAAGAGTGGATTTCCCCTGCAATATATCTCATAGGAGATACCTTTCAAATAAGCACAATAGTGGATTTATCCTTCAAGGAACAAGTGGAATTTTCATGGAAGGCACTACTAAGTGATATTTTGAAGGCCTTTTTAATACCTTAAGGTATCTCTTAGGAAATACCTTACAAAAATTCATAAGATTGGATTTTTCCTTTAAGGTATGTCCTATAAGATACCTTTAAAGCAAACACAAGAGTGGTTTTCTCCTGCAATGAACAAGTGGAATTTTCCTTTACATGAAAGGCACTATTGAGTGATATTTCAAACTATTTTGTAATAACTTAAAGGTATATATTAGGATATACATTTAAAACATTAATAGGAGTGCATTTCCCTTTCAAATTATCTCTTAATAGATACATTTCAAATAGGGATAAAAGTGGATTTCTCCTGCAAGGAACAAGTGCAATTTTCTTTACATGAAAGGCACTATTGGGTGATATTTTGAAAGATTTTTTAATACCTTAAATTTATATCATAGGATATACCTTTAAAATATGTAAAAGAGTGGATTTCCCCTTTAAGGTATCTTGTAGGAGATACCTTTCAAATAGGCACAAGAGTGGATTTCTCCTTCAAGGAATAAGTGGAATTTTCCTTTACATGGAAGGCATTACTAGGTGGTGCTTTGAAGGAATTTGTAATACCTTAAAGGTATCTCATAAAAGATAACTTTAAAAAATGCAAAATAATATATTTCTCCTTTAATTTATCTCTTAGGAGATACCTTTCAAATAGGCATAAGAGTGAATTTCTCCTACAAGGAATAAGTGAAATTTCCTCTATATAGAAGGCAGTATTGGGTGATATTATGAAGGGCCCTATAATACCTTCAATGTATCATTTAGGATATAAATTTAAAACATGCACAAGAGTGGATTTTCCCTTCAAGGTATCTCTAAGGAGATACATTTCAAATAGGGACAAGAGTTGATTTCTCCTTCAACAAACAAGTGCAATTTTGGTTTACATGGAAAAAATTATTGGGTGATATTTTGAAGGCCCTTATAATACCTTTAAGGTATATCCTAGGAGATACCTTTCAATAACAAAAGTTTATGTCCAATTTTAAGGTATATCTTAAGAGATACATTTCAAACATGCACAAGAGAGGATTTTTCCTTTAAAGAACAAATGAAAATTTCCTTTACACTAAAGGCACTACTGGGTGATATTTTGAAGGCCCATGTAATACCTTTAAGGTATCTCCTAAGATATACCTTTAAAACATGTAAAAAAGTGTATTTCACCTTAAAGGTATCTCCTAAGATACCTTTTAAATAGGTGCAAGTGTGGATTACTCATTCAAGGTATTAGAATCAAAAGACACCACTTGAGAGCTCACTATGAATTGAGGGTCAACAGGTGGTGAGAAAAAAAATGACTCATCATGAAAATATGCATTCTAAGAATCTAAAAGTCAATCAAAAAGTGACACATGTCTATATTTCAAGCCAACTAGATAGCTTAGTCATATTCATGCTATGTGGCCACTTATCAAAAGGTGGAAATATTTAGCTTTAAAGTTAAAATTGATGACAAATAAAATTCAAATTAAAGATAAATTGAATTTTGGAGTGATTAATTGCTAAAGGCAGTAGTTTTAAGTTTAAAAAACTTTCCCATTAATAAGGCATGAACTAGGATTGTTGTAAGCATTGCATTAATCAAGCTTGCCAAAAATGTCTTCTATGCATTCATCCCATATTGGGACAATATATGATCCCATCAATCAAAATTTGAAAGCTATGGTTGAAGTAGGAACATCTACAACTACCAAGTCAGAATAAGTCCCATTTCTCTATTCATATGGGATAAACTCTAGCTTTGCCATTGCCTCCATCAACAGATCCCCCAAGTGGTTCTTCAGACAAGACAAGGATTACATAGATGTAATTGGTTACAAACACATACAAGTGAAACCATATATAAGGTTATTTATTTATATATATAAGGTACTAAATATATATAAGGTTTTTATAATAAATTAGGTGTTATATATAAGGTGTTTTATACTTTTATATATAAATAAAGTCTGAATGGACTGCAATTTAGCTCTGAAGACTAGTGACTTAGCTCCAAAGACTAATATATATGATCCTAAGATGGAAAATCATGAATGGGAAGAATCCACATCCATCATTGATAATCAAAACAATACCATTAGACCAATAATGTCATATTCCATAATTTGATTTGGTACTATTTTTAAAAGATCTCCAAAATAATTGATGTGATAGTATTTTTGATGATGTTTCCAAATGTTCTTTTAAAATAAGATTGATGTAACTATGTTTTAAAAAGAGGGCTTTCAAAAATATTTTGTATGATGCAAAATTAAATGTAATTATTGCTCTTAGTAATGCCAATAATGACCTTTATGATACATATGATTACTTGACTAGTTAAATCACCTTCCCATTACATCTCGCATGTTCTAAAGAAATAACCATAACTGTAGTCATCAATATTATCATAGTCACATCATATAACCTACTTTTCTATTCATTTTTACATTGTTACTACTATAAATTTTAGTGTTGTATCTTTAACCTATTTCTTCCCTTGTTCCCTATGCAAATTTGAGCTCTATGTTTTTATAGTATCTCTAACCTATTTCTTCCCTTGTAACCATCCAAAAAATGACTTTTTAACTCAGTCTAAATTAGAATCAATTCATAGTATCTAAACAGAGCCAATAGATGAATGATGTGATAGGATAGAGATGGTGTAACCATTGAAACCCTTTCACATCATGACACTTTTTTACTATTATTATTTGCTTATAGTTAATAAAAAATGTCTACTTTCCCCTCAAATTCACCATTTGGGTCCCTATTGAATAGAGGTAAGTGATAAACAATCCTAATCTTTGTCATTTTATTATCTTATCCATTTCATTATTTTCTTATAGTTAATAAAAAATTAAGCTTTCCCTTCACATTCACCATCTGGGTCCCTGTTGAATATAATTAAACATAAAACAATACTAATCTTTGCCATTTCATTATCTTCCATTTCATTATTTTCTTACAGTAAATAAAATATGTCTACTTTCCCCTCACATTCACCATCTAGGTCCCTATTGAATATGAGTAAGCCCTAAAGAATCCTAATCTCCACCATTTCATTATTTTCTTATAGCCAATAAAAAATGTTAGCTTTCCCTTCACATTCATCATGTGGGTCCCTATTGACTACAAGTAAGCACTAAACAATCCTAATCTTCACCATTTCATTATCTTAGCAATTTCATTATTTGGTTATAGTTAATAACAAATGTATGCTTTTCCCTCACATTCACCATTTGGGTCCCTATTGAATACAAGTAAGTGCTAAACAACCCTAATCTCCACCATTTCATTATCTTAGTCATTTCATAATAAAAATTGAGGTCTATCTAAATCTCAACAATTTCATAACTTAAAGCAATAAATAATGAATTAAAGGTTCATGTCAAGCCAAATAAATCACACATTTTACATATAATAAAACAATAAATTACATAGATTAAATACCTGATAAGAAGCACCTACAGAAATGATAATGAAAAAGGGGGTCAAATCTTCCAGTAATAATACCACACTTGTAGAAATGATAGTGAAAAATGGGGTCAATGCTTCTACCACTAACACCATAGTTAATCTACCAGTCAATAAAAGAATGTTTTTCAACCTTCAAAATGGAGAGAGAAAAACTGAGAGAAAATAATGGAAAGAGAAAAATATAAACTTAACCCTAATTTTGAAGTATGTGGGAAAATTATTTTAAAAAAATATTTATATATTTAAACATATTATATATTTAAACATAAATAATAAATTCAAATAGATTTTTAATATAAAAATATTTACAAATTTTGATTGTTTATTATAATTATTCTAATTAAAAAGGTTTATTCATATATGTTCATTAAATTACATGATTAAATTGTGTAATAGGGATTTGACTCCTTAATTTTTAGCCCCCATAGAATACCTTTGAGATAATTTAATTTACCAATTCAAATACTTGTGAGAGCAAGTCGCCTTTCTTGAATTAACAAACTAATATTTAGAGATGAATTTGACCCCAAAATGGTAATTAAAATAAATGACACAAAATCATATGTAGTAACTCAAAACCTAGACTTGGGAAAGGATTTTTTGAGGTTATCTAAATTATCATTATGTGAGGGCATAAGCAATCTACACCATACCAATCTAGAAACATTAACTTTTCATTCATGACAATAAACCATGTGATATCTCAATGCATAGTCATGGTTAAACATTTCAGCCAACAACACATTGAGTAATTCAAATTTGAAGCCCAATATTGAGGTTGAAACCAAGGGAGTTACAATTTTGACGTAGATATTGTGCTAATGATTTAAAAATAATAGGCTCTTGTATAATAAATGGATTTTCATCAACATTTTTTTAAAGATGTAATATAAGAATATTTTCTAATAGGGATTTGACTCAATTTTTAACCACCCCCTAGGAATTATACGTTTGAGATAATTTAAATCACTAGTTCAAATACCTATAAGGGTGAGTCACCTTTCTTGAACATACAAACTAATATTTGGAGATGAATTCGACCCCATAATGGTAATTAAACTGACACAAAATCATACCTAGCAACTCAGAGACCTCTTGAGAAAGGATTTTGTGTGCTTATCTAAATTATAGTTATATGAGGACATATGAAGCAGTCTACCTTAGAACACTTACTATATACAATATTTCTATATATAGACATTGAATCCATTTATATATTGTATCTAAATTTAAATTTGTATAATTTAGGGAATTTCATTCCAATAAAATAGCAATATACTTCGTCTCAATAAATTACACTTGATGGGTATCCTACCATGGGTTTTTGGATCACATCCAGGGAATCATAAAAATTATAAAATGTTCAATAATTTGATGCAAGACCATATTATAGTGAAAATTATAGAAATTAAAATATGGAAATAGAAGTAAAATTATCATCATGGAACTTTAGAACTGATGGTAATGATTTATAAATAATTATGAGTCTCTTACATAATAAATGTAGTTTCATCCATATTTTTGGAAGATGTAACATTAATATTAATTATTAGGAGAAACAAGTGGTGGTGGTATAATATTAGGCATACACATTGGAATATATGATGTCTTTCAGACATATATGTCCACTTCAATTTTTTTCCATATTTCTAAACCCAAAAATCTTCTTGGTTGCTTCTCATTTTTTTAATACCATTGTAACAAAGGTAATTTATCCATTACAATCACCAAAATAAAACTTGATCACCCAAAATTGTGCTTCTTATTTAACGAATATAGATGCCCCCTGATCAAAGCCAAGGGAGTTGCAATTTTGACGTAGAGATTATGCTAATGATTTAGAAATAATAGGATTTTACATAATAAGTGGAGTTTCATCCATATTTTTTGAGTATGTAACATAATAAAATTGTCTAATAGGGATTTAACTCCTTAAATTTTAGTCCCTCCTAAAATTATACCATTGAGATATTTTAGTTCACTAATTCAAATACCTGTGAAGGTGAGTCACCTTTCTTGAACTTACAAACTAATATTTGGAGATGAATTTAACCCCATAATGATAATTAAAATAAGTGACACAAAATCATACCTAATAACTCAAAGACCTATTGGGAAAAGATTTTGTGTGCTTATCTAAATTATAAAATAGAAACAAATGCATCACAATAAATTACACTTGATGGGTCTCGTACCATGGTTTTTTGGATCACATTAAAGTGTTCATAAAAATTAGAAAATGTTCAAAAATCTACTACAAGACCATTTTACAATGAAAATTATAGAAGTTTAAATATGGAAATAGAAGTAAAATTATCATCATGGAACTTTAGAATGGATGGTAATGCTCTAGAAATAATTATTAGGATCTTGCGTAATAAGTAGAGTTTTATCCATATTTTTTGAAGATGTAACATTAATATTAATTATTAGGAGAAACAAGTGGTGGTGGTATAATAATATTCATACACATTGGAATATATAGTGTCTTTAGAACATATATGTCCAGTTTAAATTTTTATCATATTTCTAAACCCAAAATTCTTCTTTATCGCTTATAATTTTTTTAATGCCATTATAACAAAAGCAATTTCTCCATTTCAATCACTGAGATAAAACCTGATCACCCAAAACTATGATCCTTATCCATCAAATATAGATGCCCCCCAGATTAAAACCAAGGGAGTTTTAATTTCGACATAGTGATTGTGTAACGATTTAGAAATAATAGGATCTTGCATAATAAGTGAAGTTTCATCCACATTTTTTGAATATGTAATATAAGAAAATTGTTTAATAGGGATTTGAATTCTTAGTTTTTATCCCCCCCTAGGAATTATACCTTTGAGATAATTTATTTCACCAATTGAAATACCTGTGAGGGTGAGTCACCTTTCTTGAATTTATAAACTAATATTTGGAGATGAATTTGAACCCAAAATGGTAATTCAAATAAGTGACACAAAATCAAACCTAGTAACTCAAAGACATCTTGGGAAAATATTTTGTGTTCTTATCTAAATTATGGTTATGTGAAGGCATATTAAGTAGTTTAACTTAGAACACTTACTATATATAGTACTTATATATATAGACTTTGAATCCATTTATAGATTGTATCTAAATGTAGATTTGTATAATTTAGGAAATTTCATTCCAATAAAATAGTAACAAACTCCTCATAATAAATTACACTTGATGGGTCTCCTACCATGGGGTTTTGGATCACATCTAGAGGATCATCAGAATTAAAAAATGTTAAATAATCAACTACAAGACCATAGTACAATGAAAATTATAGAAGTTTAAATATGGAAATAGAAGTAAAATTATCATCATGGAACTTTGGAATTGATGTTAGAGATTTAGAAATAATTATTAGCCTCTTACATAATAAGTGGAGTATCATCCACATTTTTTGAATATGTAACATTAATATTAATTACTAGGAGAAACAAGTGTTGGTGGTATAATAGTAGGCATACACATTGGAATAGATGGTGTCTTTCAAACATATATGTCCACATCAAAATTTTATCATATTTCTAAACCCAAAATTCTTCTTGGGCACTTCTAATTTTTAAAACTCCATTATAATAAAAGAAATTTCTCTATTTCAATCACCAAGACAAAACATGATCACCCACAATTGTGATCTTTATTCAGTGAATATAGCTGCCTCTTGATTGAAACTAAGGGAGTTATAATTTTGATTTAGATATTATGCTAATGATTTAGAAATAATAAGCTCTTGCATAATAAGTGGAGTTTCATCCACGTTTTTTGAAGATGTAACATAAGAAAAATATATAATAGGGATTTGACTCCTTAATTTTTGTCCCCCCTCATAAATTATAGCTTTGAGATAATTTAATTCACCAATTCAAATACCTATGAGGGCGAGTCACCTTTATTAAACTTACAAACTAATATTTGGAGAAGAATTTGAACTCATAATGGTAATTAAAATAAGTGACACAAAATCATACCTAATAACTCAAAGACCTCTTGAAAAAGGATTTTTTTTTGCTTATCTAAAATATAAAATAACAATATACTTGTCCAAAAAAATTACACTTGATGGGTCTCCTACCATGGGTTTTTGGATCACATCCAGGGGATCATGAGAATTAGAAAATGTTTAGTAATATACTACAAGACCATAGTAAAATGAAAATTATAGAAGTTAAAATATGGAATAGAAGTAAAATTATTGTCATAGAACTTTGGAATAGATGGTAATGATTTAGAACCAATTATTAGGATCTTGCATAATAAGTGGAGTTTCATCCACATTTTTTGAAGATGTAACATTAATGTTAATTATTAGGAGAAACAAGTGGTGGTGGTATAATAGTAGGCATAAACATTGGAATATATGGTGTATTTTGAACATATATGTCCATTTTAAATTTTTATCATATTTCTAAACCCAAAATTCTTCTTGGTCACTTCTTATTTTTTTAACGCCATTGTAAAAAAAACAATTTTTCCATTGCAATCACCAAGACAAAACCTGATCACCCACAACTATGCTCCTTATCCAGTGAATAGAGATGCCCCTTGATCAAAAACAAGAGAGTTAAAATTTTGATGTAGAGATTGTCTTATTGATTTATAAATAATAGGCTCTTTCATAATAAGTGGAGTTTCATCCATTTTTTTTAAAGATGTAACATACAAAAATTGTCTAATAGGGATTTGACTCCTTAATATTTAGCCCCCCATGGAATTATACCTTTGAGATAATTTAATTCACCAATTCAAATACATGTGAGGGTGAGTTTACTTTTTTAAACTTAAAAACTAATATTTGGAGATGAATTTGAAACCGTAGTGGTAATTAAAATAAGTGACATAAAATCATACTTAGTAACTCAAAGACATCTTGGGAAAGGATTATGTGTGCTTATCTAAATTATGAAATAACAATAGACTCGTTATAACAAATTAATCTTGATGGGTCTCCTACCATGGGTTTTTGGATCACATTTAGGTGATCATCAGAATTAGAAAATGTTTAATAATCTGCTACAAAACCATAGTACAATGAAAATTAGTGAAGTTCAAATATGGAAATAGAAGTAAAATTATCATCATGGAAATTTGGAATGGATGGTAATGATTTATAAATAATTATTAGGCTCTTACATAATAAGTGGAGTTTCATCCACATTTTTTGAAGATGTAACATTAATATTAATTATTAGGAAAAACAAGTGGTAGTGGTATAATAGTAGGCATACACATTAGAGTAGATGTCTCTTTCAAACATATATGTCCACTTCAAATTTTTATCATGTTTCTAAACCCAAAATTATTTTCGGTTGCTTTTAATGTTTTTAACACCATTATAACAAAATAAATTTCTCTATTGCAATCACCAAGATAAAACCTAATCACCCACAATTGTATTCTTTATTCAGTGAATACAGATGCCTCTTGATTGAAACCAAGGGAGTTATAATTTTGATGTAGAGATTGTGCTAATGATTTAGAAATAATAGGCTCTTTCATAATAAGTGGAGTTTCATCCACATTTTATGAAGATGTAATATAATAAAATTATCTAATAGAGATTTGACTCCTTAATTTTCATCCCCCCCAGGAATTATACCTTTGAGAAAATTTAATTCACCAATTCAAATCCCTGTGAGGGTGAGACACCTTTCTTGAACATACAAACTAATATTTGGAGATGAATTCAACCCTAAAATGGTAATTAAAATAAGTGACACAAAATCATACCTAGTAACTAAAAAACCTCTTGGGAAAGGATTTTGTGTGCTTATCTAAATTAATATGGTTATGTTAGGAGATATTAAGAAATCTACCTTAGAACACTTACTATATATAATATTTATATATATAGACTTTGAATCCATTTATAGAATGTATCTAAATATAGATTTGTATAATTTAGGGAATTTAATTTCAATAAAATAGCAACAAACTCATCACAAAAAATTACTCTTGATGGGTCTCCTACCATGGGATTTTGGATCACATCTAGGGGATCATCATAATTTAAAAAATTTCAATAATCCATTAAAAGACCATAGTGCAATGAAAATTTTAGAAGTTAAAATATGGAAATAAAAGTAAAATTACCATCATGGAACTTTGGTACTGATGGTAATGATTTAGAAATAATTATTAGGATCTTACATAATAAGTGGAGTTTCATCCACACTTTTTTCAAGATGTAACATTATTAATTATTAGGATAAATAAGTGGTGGTGTTATAATAGTAGGCATACACATTGCAATAAATGGTGTCTTTCAAACATATATATCCACATCAAATTTTTATCATATTTATAAACCCATAATTTTTCTTGATCACTTCTAATTTTTTTAGTGAAATTGTAACAAAAGCAATTTCTCAATTGCAAGCACCAAGACAAAACTTGATCACTCCCAATTATAACACTCCTCATCTAGGTAATACAAATTCCCCCTGATCGAATCCAAGGGAGTTTCATTTTTGACATAGTGATTTTGCTAAGAGGTTCTCTCTTTACACAAAGAATGCAAGTGATCGTAGACTAAAGCGTTGTATGGTGATTTAGATTTTGATGAGTTTATACCCATAATTACTTTTAAGATGAACTTGTTTTGACATCAATGTCATGGGTTTGGAGTAATTAGTAGGTTTAATTATCGATTTACACTCTTTCACTTCACAAACTCCTCTTATCCCTGACATAGAAAAATTATATTAGTTATTAAATAAATATAATTGACATATTATAATATAATAATATCATAATATTTTTATATTTTAAACTAATTTATTTTATATTAATATTATATATAAATTATATATTTTTAAAAATATATATTAATATTAATCAATATTATTATATCATATAATATATATATATATATATATATATTAATATAGATTATAAATAAATATTATTTATTATATATTTCAGTATATTATATTTTAATACATTTATATATTTTTAATAGTGCAGAAATAATATTATATTTTGAATAAAATTAAATTAATTTTTATACCTTTAATGAAGTGTATAATGCCACGTAACATGAAAATGGGTTTTAACATGATGGGGTCAAAAATGTGATAACCAATATGGATTTAAAACTGTATGATGCTTCATTATGTGCACACAAAATTACATCAAAGACAAAATCTATCAAACATTAATAATGTTTGGTAGGCAATGGGAAATAAATTAAAATAATCATGTCTCAACAAGGTTAAATCATGTATCCCTTCTCCATCATGAAAGATACATTTTTAGGGCCAAATCACATTAATGATCCATACATCATTATCAGCTGGATATGTAGTGAAATGCTTCATTTATAGGGCCAAATCACATCAATGTATTAAAATCAAGAATCATTAAAACTTCATTTATCAAGATTATATATATATATATATATATATATATATATATATTATTGTTAATGATATGGAAATAATATTAAATTTTTAACAAAATAAATAAATTTTTATGTCGTATAATGCCACGTAACATCAAAAAATGGGTAAATGTGATCACATGTAAAAATTTAAAACTATGTAGTGCTTTTCCATGTACACCGTAGATGAGGTAGATTAATTTGAAGAGAAAATCAATCAAACATTATTATGTTTAGGAGGAATTAAATTAAAAATTTCAATCACATATCACCAAGTTGTCACAAGCATTAAATTTGATGTTACAGATGACACTTGGCACAGGATAGTTGGTAGTAAAGCATGCAAATTATTAATATTTAGTAGCCCTTCAAACTTGGTTATAAAAAGTTTGTGAACTGTTAAATTACATACAAAGGAACAGAGTCTACTCTACTTTGCAAAATGATCATCAAATTTTAGTTAATCATCAGGTCTTTTGAGCTATAATTTAAATTAGTGATACACAATTCTTTTGTTCAATAGATTTTAATTAAGATAAAACACAAATGAATATCTATCCTAGTGAGTTTAATTCTCCACTCAAATCCTTTGGTTTATTTCTCTATTTTATAAGACTACAATGATAATTTTCTCACTAACTTTAATTTTGAAGTCTGATTGTGAGATGTGTTTTTTAGTGTTTTTGATTATAGGTGTTGTAAAGTGAGCTGGAGATGTGTTCATATATTTTTGTGGACAAGACTATTTGGCATTTTTGACTCATGTATACCATGACCTTATTCATGGTTGTTTTCTAATGCATAGTTACTAAGATTCATGTATTCAATGCACTTATTTACAAAAGTAGGAATATAAACGAATGATAACTAGCCATTGTAATAGACCAAGAGTAGTGACAATTAGCTTTTTTCATTTTGTAACCTTAGTAGGTACACCTCACGGATGTGATTAGATGATTTGTATGTACCTTTGCATCCTTTTATATTTTATTACCCATTTATGAGGATGTGATGTTCTATGTTATTTGGAGTGGAAAATTATCTTTCTCTACTATTTCTTTTCTTCTGCTTCTATAGTTTTGGTCTTTGCTCACATAATAGACTATAGTTCATGCTTTATGCTCCTTTATGATCTATTATTATTCAAGATCTAATCTATTTTAAAAATATAAAAAGGCTTTTGATAGGATAGGTTGGGTGCATATTTAATTATGGTGGTGTTTCTAATTGGATTTGATGTAAATAAATTATAGTGATATATGCTCTAATAATGCATTAGAATAGAAGATGACTTTGGAACATATATGTCCACTTCAATTTTGATGTAAATATTACATGCTAAGAGTCTCTTTCTTTACACACATAATGTAATCCATCATAGACTAAATCATTGCATGGTGATTCAGATCCCAATTGATCTATACCCATAATTATCTTTAAAGATGAAATTAATTAATATTTTGAAAGTGTCAAGGGTTTGGAATTACTAGGTATAACTATAAATTATAATTTTACACTCTTTCACTTTACATAACCCCTCTCACCAATACATATATACATATGTTATATGTCATGATGTGTGTGTGTGTGTGTGTGTGTGTGTGTGTGTGTGTGTGTGTGTGTGTGTGTGTGTGTGTGTGTGTGTGTGTGTGCGCGTGTGCGTGTGCGTGTGCGTGTGCGTGTGCGTGTGCGTGTGCGTGTGCGTGTGCGTGTGCGTGTGTGTGTGTGTGAAGAGTTGTGCACATGGACAAGGGTGAGTGCGTAGTGAAGCACAATAAATTTTTTAATCCGTATATGTATCTACTTTTTTTACCCTCTCTTACACACATGAGAAAAATAAACTAAGTGAAACTTTGCACATTTCTCGGTTATATGGCATAATATAACAATTTGAAAGCATAAAAATTTATTTGATTTTATTGAAATCTATGTGGTCTGATGGAAACTCAGGGCCAACTTGGGTAGTAACAAAGCTTGCTAGGATACTGAGTATGACCAGGCCTAGGTCACCCTCAAGCATTCTCTGGGATGACTTTTTACATCATGTGTGTAGGGTATGAATATGTATATATATGGTATGAATCTGTCTCTCTCTCTCTCTCTCTTTCTCTCTCTCTCTCTCTCTCTCTCTCTCTCTCTCTCTCTCTCTCTCTCTCTCTCTCTCTCTCTCTCTCTCTCTCTCTCTCTCACTCACTCACTCTGTGTGTGTGTGTGTGTGTGTGTGTGTGTGTGTGTGTCTGTGTGTTAAATTGAGTAATATTATATATAAATTATATAATTTATATTAAATATATTATTGGAATGGTATTAATAGTTTTGCATGTTCCAATTACCAAATAGGGATTTTGTTAACATGTGTTCCATCGATGGATCATATTGGTGTTTATAGATATTAAATTACACTAGAAGATAAACATGTAGTATCTAACACTTGTTAAACATTTATTATATAAAATTAAAAGTAACCAATCACATCTTGACAAGTAAGACTCAAGTATTGATATTCTTATGCACATCAATTGATACTTCAAAGGTTAAGTTTTGGTCATAGGTTTAAAAAATGTATTTTATGACATCTCATGATAAAATCAGTTATATCATAAAATGTATAATGTGTTAGACCTTTAAGCCTTATTTATAAGTAGTTAAGATGACACATTAAAATTTTCAAAATCTAATGTGATGTTATGGCACCTTAATTTGATGTTCAAAGTTAGGGTACATGGCTACTGGGACCTTTATCCTATATTGAAATATATAATATATAATTATAATTTGATTTATAAACTATATTAACATATATATTATATTATATTATAATAATAATATTAATAATATATAATATTGTAATATTATATTACATTAAATAATATATATTTTAATATAATATATATAAATATCATTTTAATATATTAAATATATCACTCACCTTCAATTCAACTTGACTACTTGAGGTGCATTTGCGTTTAGAAATACGTAGGAATCCCCAATGAATTTGAAATTCAAATTTACCTTGTAAACTAGGGTCTGTATAATTTTCACACATTTTAAAGAGGAATAAAAACTATCAAACATGTCTGACTAGATATATTAATATTCCTACATAGTCTTAGTTTTTCTAAAAACATACACTATAAAGTGCTAATAGATTGAAATAGATCAGGTTGTAGAGTATCTGAAGTATTGACCATATTTTTATTTTCATTTATATAGATCCTTATTTTTAGGTATTTAATCTAATGATGTTCAATATATTTTTTTACTCTATCTAAAATGTGTGAAAATCCTTATTTTTAGGTATTTAGTCTTAATATGTTCAATCTTTTTTTTACTCTATCTAAAATGTGTGTTTTATTTGTGTTTACTTGGACCTTTTGTTCATTGATTATCACCTTAATATGTTATGAAATCACTAATATTTGGATAGTCTACCTAGATTATTATAATAGTTTTTGCCCTAATAGATTGTGCCCAGTTGTGATGTCATTGAGCCTTCTATTGAATGAGCATGCACATGTCTATTATTTGATCAAACATGGGTTTAAAATTGTAACACAAAATTTTTATAAAATAGTGTAATAAATATTATTCCAAATGCTCTGCCTGTATATACTTCAATCAATTTTTAATAAAAATAGTACAATTTTTAAAAATCTGTGTCAAGCTCAGGGAGGCCCTAGAATGGCCTAGGTAGTAGTGAGCCCTAATGGAAAGATTTCTTCAAAAATAAAATAGGTCAAAGGAGTCAAGTGGGTTCATAAAACAAAAATGGGTAGACTCTACTAGTTGTAATTAAATATGGGTGGACTCTTTGTTTTGTTTAAATTCTATGGAAAATAGTCTCAGAATAATTACTTTGCACCTTGTTTGATCATCTTCATCATCTAGTGAAAAATAACTAATTGTGTAGATTTAGTCAATAAACCATGAAGTTTAAATGTCCTTCCTTATAAATGAATGAGAATGAATAGTTACTCAAAATTCATCTCAATTGTGCACAAAGTTGTGAGACATTATAATCCAAAAAAATATCAGTCCCATGCATGATAATAAAAAACATAAGAGAATTTAATAGGTAGTCTCCCATAGCTTTATAATATGGAATTTACAAAAATAATTGAATTAACCCCCAAATATAATTAGGATTTAAAATTATGGAGTCGGGTAAATGAAATAGTCCAATTAAGTAGCCAACTTACTGTTGATGAATTTGTGTGTACTCTTAGAGTAAATAAATATAGTCAACTTCAATTTCTTGAGGAAAACAACCATCTTAATATTTGGAAGAGTATTAATACCTAAAATTGCATAACAGGAAATAGTAGGTTAAGAATATTTAGATTCATCCTCAGATCCTTCCAAACTATTGATGTATTTGTGTCAAGGATGTAATACGAATAGAAGAAGAACATTTCTTAGATTATAGGGATAATAAGAATATGGTAGTGACACCTTAGGACTTCACTCAGTTTTGATGGAGAGATTGTGTGGTTATAATTTACCACCTTATAATCTACAATCACACCCTACTATAGGGACAGCAAGAATATGGTAGTGACATAATCTACCTAAATTTGTTATGATATGAATTACTTTGTATTTTCCAATATAAGCCCAAAATCTTAAATAAACAAATGGATATATACAATGAGCATTAATCTAAAGTGATTCATGTAAAAAAATTTTAAAAGGAGGAAGTAAGGTAGGGAAGAAAATAAAGTTCCCTTATAAAAACAAAGACCAACAGATCTCCCTTGATTTCTATTAGAAACCCAGATAGTACCTATATAACAATAAAGACAAAGAGAACACTACATATAAACTCTCAAATTATTTGGCTCATTGTATTAATTTTGGTAACAACTATATTCTGGTTACAAATGAGGGGTAAATTTTTGGAGGTTTGTCAATGATGTCTCTAAGGTGACCAAGGATGTTGATGAGGTGTCATATGTGCTAGAATGATAATGATAAAGTGTGCTTCGATGAGCCTAAATATTCCTACATGGTTATTTAGTGTTTGAATAAGGGAGGAATTTAATGGATGATATTGTTGGTATGGACATGTTTCAAAGACACTATGGGGTGTCAAGGGTGCTTAGAATGAGTATGGAAGTGAGTGGAATTCATCTGGTTGATCATTGTTTTTATCTAGACATTTTGGCCTAGTGGCAAGAAATATCAGTAGACAATTTGTTGATGTCACCATTTCCACATATGGATGAGTCTAGGGGAGTTGGTCATATGGTTGTGATCACATTAGTCCCTAATTTTAATTTGAATATTCAAATTTACAAATGAAAAAATGAGTGCTCTATATTTCATCTATAACATTTGATACATGATGAATTTATTAATAGAATAAAAAACCAAGTTGTAGAGGGATCCATGGCACTTCTAATGAACCTAGTTAGATGATATGAATTTTTTTACAATCAAAGATATTGAGCTCTAAAGTTGACTATGTGTTCGACTATATTTTGCAAGTGACTCGAGAAGGATATTTAAGCCCATTTTGATGCTATTTAGATGTCTCATGATGAATTAGCTATTGAAAGGTGATCTAGACTCCATGAGTATGATCTATGTGGTATTCAGAGGTGGGACCAATCCATATTTAGTGTGAACAAAGTTTAATAAGTTGATTTTTTATTCATTCATAGTGTTCATGTGTACAAGGTATCTGCTAGAGTTGATTGAGAATACACAGAGGTAAGCAAAGGTTACTATGATCATTTAATGTTAGAATAGTACTCTTATAGGTTGAGGATGAATGAAGAGTTATAAGTTCATACAAAAGGATGGTTTGGATTCCTTGTGTGTGAGTAAAGTATTGTTTATGCCTAATTAATCTTGGTGGTTGATCTAAGAGGTAGATCAATGTGTGGATTGTGTGTATGACCATTTGGTCATGTTTTATATGTGGTGACAGAGTTGTTGTCGAGGATTGAAGTGTGATCTAAAAGGTGGATTTATATGTATTGAGTGTGTAAAGCTGAGGATTTGGGTTAGTTGGGATATATAATGTGCCCTAATTGATCTTTGTGTGTTGGTTCAAGTATGTAATGTGTTTTGGCCAACAGGGTGTGTTGGGTGATAGAGTTTTTGTTAAAGGTGAAGAGTGATAATCATAGTTTCATCATCTAACGTTAAATACATTAGTTCAAAGGTGGAGTTGTTCATAGGTGTTTTTGTGGTTGTTTAACATTTGAGGTGGTTTTTGCCTCCTTACAAGGTGAATCTTGCTAAAAGTCTAGTTGTTGTGAGTGTTCAGCTAGATAGGTGTATTAACACCTTGCAGAATTATAGTCTCACTAAATAAGGTATTGTAGCTCCCTGATCAGTTACAACTAGTCTAGATTAGTTTATGTTATTATAGGAAAATAGTCTAATTATAAGTTTTAGTGGTTTTTATTCCCCAAGGGGGTTTCCCATGTATAAATAAATTTATGTGCTTGATCTTGCATTATCTCTCTTGTTCACTGCTATGAATTGTGTGCATGATTCATGAATGATTATCAAAATTGATTAAGATTTTGAAAGGGTTTGTAAATTGATGTTGTATTATCTAGGATCACTTATTCACCCCCTGTCTTAGTGATTGTACCTCTAACAATTGGTATTAGAGTGGGTCCTTTGGAGGAAGCTCAATAGCTTGAAAGAGATTTTAAATAGGTATAAAGATGGATAAATAGGTGAAGAAAGAGAATCAATAGTGGAAGGATATGATCAAGGAAATTTAAGATCATATGTTTATTTTGAATAAATATTCCAAAAAGGATGAGAAAATTATCAATGATCTCAAGGTTTATCTAGAAGATGCCAAGACATGTTTGTATTCAAACGAAAAGGGCATCTCAAGGGTACAATTTGGTTACAAAATTATTCAACATGTGCCTATACAAAAAAATATAAATTAAATCTTACAATGATTTGATCCAATTACAAAGAAAATCTAAGTATATGGGACGTTACAAAAAATTTACATGCATAAGGATTTTAGCCTATCATTGTTGAGCTGTTTGGATCATTGCATGAACTTTAGTTGACCAATTTTTTTAGTTAATTCTTGCACCTCCTAATATATCTCCTAACAAGCTAATTCAGTGCCTTGATGGATGGTCATCATAGCATCCTTCTACACTTGAGTTAGGTTTGAGAGATTTTCTTCATATATAGATTGTACCGGCTATCTGTTTTACCTCTTGGTGAGGGAGAACACTAGTTTTCATTCCTCAAAGATGATTTTGATACCTTTGTCATCTTTTAGTTTATTTTTCCTCACCCTTTCAATAGTTCTAGTTGGAGGATCAAATAAAGTGGGAAGTGATGGGATATTTATGATTGTGAAAGTAGCCATTCGAGAAGGCTTAATCCTCAAATCCATTACCCAGGGAGGGATATCTAGTTGGGATGAATCAAAAGTTATGAACAAAAAATTGTTTTTAGCTTCCTCTTGGACTTCCTTATACTTATGGGCCTTTATCAAAACATCAAGCAAGGAAGGCAATCTTCTTTTAGACTAGTCCACTCTTCCGAATTGAGGGAGTGGGTGGACTACAACTATTTTACATTTCATGTGTTGATTGACCTTAATTATTTCAATGATTTATGGTAGACCTAATTTTTTTCTACTTATTATATCAAGGAAATTATTGCAAACATTTTATCCAAAATAATTCCTATGAAATAATTCCTAGAAATAAAATTCCAATCATGTGCATGTTCAAGGTATCTCTTAGGAGATAGCTTGAAAGAAAATTCCAAGTGTGCATCAGGGTTATTTCCAAATAAAAAGTTTTCATGGATATATCAAATCATTTAGAATCACTTTTTAAATCAACATAGAAGGTATTCCAAGGCCCTTTGAGGTATATCCTATGAGAGATACCTTGAAATAAAATTCCAATCATGAGCATTTTCAAGGTATCTCCTAGGAGATACCTCCAAAGAAAATTTCAATTGCTTGAATCATAGTTATTATCAAATAAAAAGGTGTCATGGTTATATCAAATCCCTTATAGGGACATTTTCAATCAAAATGTAAGGTATTCCAAGGCCCTTCGAGGTATCTCCTAGGAGATACCTTGAAATAAAATTCTAATCATGTGCATGTTCAAGGTATTTTCTAAGATACATTTAGAGAGTAAATTCCAATAGTGTGTATCAAGGTTCTTGTCAAATAAAAAGTTGTAATGGTTATATCAAAGACTTTTCAAGAACATTTGTAATCAACATGGAAGGTATTACTAGGCCCTTTGAGGTATCTCCTAGAAACTTCCAATCATGTGCATGTTCAAGGTATCTCCTAAGAGATACCTCAAGTCCATTAGGGTTCTTACCAAATAAAAAGGTGCCAAATTTATATCAAATCCTTTAAAAGGACATTTGAAATCAGCATATAACGTATTCTAAGGCCCTTCAAGGTATATCCTATGAGATACCTTGAAATGAAATTTCAAATCATGTGCATGTTCAAGGTATCTCCTAAGAGACATCTCGAAATAAAATTCTAATAGTGTGCATCAGGGTTCTTGCAAAATAAAAATTTATCATGGTTATATAAAATCCTTTGCAAGGAAATTTTAAATAAACATGTAAGTTATTACAATTCCCTTATAGGTATCTCCTATGAGAGATACCTTGAAATAAAATTCAATTGTGTGCATGTTCAATGTATCTCCCATGAGATACCTCAAAATAAAATTCCAATCATGTGCACCAAGGTTATTTCCAAATAAAAAGGTGTCATGGTTATATAAAATCCCTTTCAAGGACCTTTATAATTAAAATGGAAGGTATTATAAGGCCCTTCAAGGTATCTCCTAAGAGATACCTTTGAAAGAACCTAAGCATGTCCATTGAACCTATTGCAGAAACATAAGCAATAATTCATAGCAACATTCGAAGAGGTAAAACTATGATCATCTATTAACATGTCTATTAATCCAAATGAGTTTTGAATAATGTAAAAATAAAACATGTTTGGCTATTATCATGATCATGTGATGGAAAAATGTATCCTCCATCTTGGTGGGATATTTTATAGTTATTTATGTGGAGGAAGATCTCGTAAGGGACAAAACAAAACCTTTGACCTCTTGCACAATAGACAAAAACATCCCTTTCCTATCCTCATGATTACATGAAAACTAATTTAAAGGGATGTTACACTAATGGTCCAAGTACAACAATTTCCCAGTGGGAAATGAGAATAAAGAAGGAAGGGAAGGGAATAAACAAGTGGTGCCAACTCAAAAAAATTGAAATATATGATTATGCTTTGGAGTCAATTTAAATGATGGAATATTTTTCCAACTTGTTTTTATACATGGTATATATAGCACAGGGGAAATATTCCCTTGGTTTGGGCCCACTTGGTATTTGAATTTTAATCTATACTCTTTAAACTAGATGGAAATATTTTAAAACAATGTTTGCTTTTGTCTAATGCATTCTTTAAGATGGTCACAAGACTTCTCAAGTGACACCAAATATTTTATTTTATCAAAATCAAAATACTCTTGTGGTTCATCAATGAGGTTTTTTAGAGTGATTCATATCATCTCTTCCTCCAAGTCACTTACACCATTAAGTCTTACTATCTTCCTTAATGAAACATCTATCTATTTTGTTGTAGTCTTAAGGGACTGATCTTATCCTTTTAAATTTAAGATTCCATCTTTGAGTATCATCAAATCATGCTTGATTCCCAATTGACACTCCTTGGGCTTATTTTGATCATTGAGAATAATGATCCTTTCTACAATCAAATATTATATGCCCATCTTGTAAACCTCATCCATTTTATGGTAGACCTCCTCCCACATCTTGATATACATATCATAAAAAATAATTTAAACATCACACTCCCTCTTATTATCCACTATGTTGTTTAAGCATTTCAATACCAATTAGATTATTTATTCTACCTTGGTGCACATATATTCTTGACATTTTTCTATTGCTCTTCCTTTGGACTTCAAAACATCAATCCAGCCAAAATCAAATGACACTATTGAGAAGAGAGGACACTCTAGAGAAATATTGATAGTTGGAATTACTCACTTGGGCTCACTTATTATCTTTGGAAATTACTAGATCATATCCTAATTATGTGCCTTCAAATATTCTAGAGTGGTTTTGTCTTTATCCATCCTATGAGCCATGTTTTCCAAAACATGTGAGCTATGATTCAACTCATTCTTTGATGGCTCCCCCAACCTGTAGCTATAAATAATTTAACTCTCAAGTAGAGCATCTTTATTCAAAGAATTTGGTATGGGAATGACTACCTCCACATTCCTTTCTCCTATGGTTGTGAATGTGGTCTTGGAATGTGTCATAGCCTTCTTGTGGGGTTTAGAATTATATGCCTAAGTGATCTTCACTATATCAATCTCCCCAATTTTTATCATAATGTCCTTCTTATGCTTCACTTGTTCCTCAACCCAAAGAAGGGGTCTGGTCTGAAATCTTATTGATGTACTAGACATAGATGCAGGCCTCAAAATAGTAAAGGGTTGTGTCATCAAAGTACTTAATGTAATAAGTTCCATAAGAATGGTCTGTGGACTTAACATGAACTATTTGATTTCTTCATCACTTTACAACTCTTCACCACCCTTATTTAATCTAGGTTCCCCTTTTAGGTTTGGATCTATCTACTCTAAAACTTCAAAATCTAGATCAAATTGGTGAGACTTCTTGAGAAACATTTCAATGGATCTTTCTCATCTTGCTTACTAACTAGAAGGTTCTACACCTGCTTCACCTTTTTTATTTATTTGAGCCTCATGTATAGATGATGCTATGGTGACCTATTTTTTCCCTCAAGAAACTCTTCACCATTTATTACCTTTGGACCTTTATTGTGTGTTGGATCATGGACCTTGATATGAGGAAAGATACCTCAAAGTAATTCAATTGAAGCAATATTACCTGAATCACTCTCCTTAGCACCTTTACTAGAATAGTCCAATTCCTTATTTATTTATACATGGGTGGGGGTACCCTTTTGCATGCTTTTTCCCCCACCTTCCTCAATACTCACCTTTCCTCTAGTGCCAAAATTGACACTTTTAGAGGGGATGGATAACTTGTAATGCCTCTGGAGCTAACTATAGTCCTTATGCAACCACTCCTTCAAGATCAGTGGTGCCTTGGGTATCCTAATTTGGATCTACCTTATCCTTCTCATTATATTTATTAATTTCCTAAACTTCACCCTAATTATTTATTGTCTTGGCCTGGTGGATGGGTGATGACATTCTTAAAAAATGTCTCTGTATTCGATGAGATCATTTCCTTTTCTTGATGGGCCTAAACTTGAGTGTCCACCTCAATTCCAACCTTCAAAACATATTCAAAATATAGGGGATCAATTGAGGCCATAAATTCTTCCTTATCAACCTTACTTTCAATTCCTAAAGGACCCTCTTCTACAAATAAACCAATCATTAGGACCTTCATTGGGGTCTGGGGTCTTTCCTTCAGAGTTTTTTGCCTAGTTCTTACTTGTAGAGGAGGGAATGATTATTTCTTATTCATCACCTTTATAATGGGCCCATATTTATCTGAGTCTTCTTCATCACTCATATCTCTCAATTTTTGAGCATATGAGTATTGAGCCTCTTTCTTCTTCACAGGGAGTTATTTAGAAGGTAGGTCTTTGAACACAATCTCCTTCCTCTTCTTAGGAATCCTAACTAGAGGCTATTAAGCCTTTTGAATATTTTTTTATAGGTTACTCTACCTCTTACTCACCTCCTCTCTTCCTTAAATAAATCTTTGGGGGAGTGATAAAAATTAGCTATTGTGCTAGTGGAGTGGGTGGGACAATAGTTGGATTAACCACTAGGATGGTTGTTGGGATGGTTGGTATAGTTTGGGATCCTTCTAATGGATATTGGGGTGTCACTAGCCAATGTAACCTCCCCATTAGCAATTTTGTCCCAATTTTTAGCTAGATTTATTAACTTTGAGAAGGATGATCATGACATAGACTATGATGTGGTTATGGATTCCACATCAATTGGCTTGGTGAAGTCAACATCACCAACCTTGATCTTCCCTTTGCTCTTCACTACTAGTGGTAAATCTAAGGGAACATGACTATATTCTAGGAGGAAAGCCTTTAAGTATTGAACTTGTCTAAGTTCTTAGAAGGTAGGGGTGTCATAAGTATTGAGATCAACCCCATGTTCCTTCAACCACTTGAAGGTTCTTCTCATGATTACTGTGGCCCTCCATATAATGGAATCATTATCCTTAGTACTCCACCTGTGAGATGGCATAGGATTTGATATTGAATTGATTATATATTTTAGATAGTGTCCTCTTATCATCCTCTATGTCCTTGTGGACAGGAACAATATTATAAGAAACAACTTCATGCACTATTAGTATCATATACTCTAACTTTCTGACATCTTCCTCAGTAGTGAAAATGGAATAGATGTCTTCATGATGTGATTGATGTAGAACTACATTGGTCATTGTGTTCACCCATCATCTGATATCATAGTTTATCCTAGGTGGTATCTTTTTAATCATATACTAGCCCATCTCTTACTCTAATCCCTTAGCTTTGGTAATAGAAGGACATGAATAATGTCTAATTTCAACTAGAAACTTGAAAGGGTTATTAACCTTCTTCACTAATATCATATCATGTAGGGGAACCATCTACCTACTTAATTCCATCACTACTAGTCTATTGTCTAGGTATCTTGGTAGTTTGTATGAAGACCCCAAGTAGCCACTTACCCTGATATAAGTAAATGATCTAAATTGAATATACGAGGTACCATATTTATCAATTATGTCTCTGGCCCCCTTGTAAATACTATTGAGGCTTATTATAGTATAGAATACACTCATCATAATATTAAAAAAACAATTGTAAACTCTACAAAAATTCTTCTTGAAGCCATTCAAAGTTATTTTGAGATACACCTCATATATTCTCATCCTACCAGGATTCTTGGTGAGCCCCTCGAATGTATCATTATGCACCAAGTTATGCATAAATTAAGATGACATGTAGAATATACATGTGAATTCTTTGTTTGATTGGATTAAAACCTAGAGTTTCATCATCTACATATGCAGATTATCACTTAAAATGGTAGGCTAGTCTAGATTCTTCTATTGTTCCAACACACAAATTAAGATTATAGACATCTAAGGTTATAATTTATCTGGAGTGAGCATCCCATAAACTCTTTCCACCATGTAAGTCACATAATAGGTAAATTCTTTGAATTCCATCATTTTTAGACTCTTAGACATTCTCAAGACCTTTTGCCTTTTCTTGACTAGCTAGCAAGAGTTCACAATGTCCCATATTGTCATGTCATTCTTGTATACATACTCTTGTCATTCCTTCAGAGAGAGTGTGATAATTTTAGGTTGGGGAGGAATCCCAATCATGGTGTTGGAGGCCAAAGGAGTAAAAGAGAAAATAACTAATTGGCTTCCATCAATGATAATCCTAGTGTTTGACTGATATACTTGGGCACATATAATCACTAACTCTGATTATGAGGAAACTAAGAGGAATGCTATTGAAAGGTAAATATAACTCATTCCAAGTTTGGAGACTACTAGGAGATGGTTTGAATTATATAATACATTCAATAAGGCTAAAAATTCTAACCCTTAAACATATGTATCTTTGATTTCATCTAGAACAAAAATAATGTTGCTCTTAACATATGTTGAAGTAGCCACCATTGTTCCCTAACTATTTTAAAGTAATACCTTGAACTTAAATGAATTAATCACTATTATCACCCTTGGAACACCTTAAAACCTCCTCAAAGTACACAATAGAAGGAGCTAGAAAAGCACTTACTGATAATTTGTATGCCTACACATAATTAAAACTAAATAACTTTAAAGAATTTGTTGTACTCACTCTTTCTTGTTACACATAGCTAGGTCACACAAATGGCTCAAAGACACAAGTAGAATATATGAATGGAAAAGGTAAACATGAATGAAGTCAATTGCCTTAGTTATAATTATTTGCATTTTTAAATTTGGGTTGCCATTAATGTTTTGAAGCTTAACACCTTATTATGAGTTACCCTCTTTAAGTAGTTTGAGCTTATTTTTGACAAAGGAGAGAGAAGGTACAAATGTTTCTTTTATGCTAGGTAATCCTCCTTGAAACACATGGATTCATAAAATAAAACTTTTTCATCCTGGTACTTTTCAGGGTTTTGGGGAACTTTTGCACCTTACCCACCCAAAAGTAAGTGAGACAATTTTCAAAAATGGCCTAGAGCTTGAAAATTCCTAAAGATCTATCATGTGTCATCACTTCTCTTTTCAAATATAAGAATTCAATCCATTGGTTACTCTTTCCACCTTTCCCACCAAAATATAAGTGGGTAATCTCCAAAAAGGGCCTAGAACTAATAAAACCCTAAGGACCCACCATGTGTCCAACTTAGATGCTAGTTTAGACTCTCAACCAACTTTACACTTTTGCACCATCCTTATTGATATAAGGAAGGGTTAAATATTCTTATGATCTATGAAAATAGGCTTATTATTCCCTAATATAACCACATGTCTTTTATTTAACTCATCAGGTAATTCTTAATATTAGTCACCAAAACACATTAAAGGTGCAACATGGCAATTTCACCCAGGGCCCCAGAACATTTATTCTTAGAGAATAAGGTAGAAAATAAATGTATACAAGGATACCAATATATATTTATATCTTTTCATAGTGAAACTTCATATCCTAGACTACTTCATTCAGGCATCTAGTAGTTCATTCTATGTAAAGGAAAATTTTACTCCTTCCATGAAGGAAAAATGTACTCCTGTTCTAATTTGAAATGTATCTCCTAGGATATAGATATCCTGAAGGGGAAATCCACTCTTGTAAACGTTTTAAAGGTATCTCATAAGAGATACCTTGAAGTTATTATAAAGGCCTCCAAAATATCACCCAGTAGTGCCTTTCATGTAACGAAAAATTCCACTTATTTCTTAAAGGAGAAATCCACTCTTGTACTTATTTCAAAGGTATTTCCTAGGAGATACCTTAAAAGGGGAGATCCAATCTTATTCATATTTGAGAGGTATCTCCTAGGAGATACCTTGAGGGTATTAAAATTAACTTCAAAATATAACCCAGTAGTGCCTTTTCCATGTAAAGGAAAATTGCACTTGGAGAAATCCACTCTTAACCTTGTTTGAAATGTATCTGCTAGGAGGTTCAAATTTCTAAATTTATCAAACTCAAAGAGGTGAGGGAATAGGCAAAGGATATAAATATCATCTGATAATCAACAAATAAGTAATGGTGTGATAAGAAATCATTAGATCTAGGATTTAAACCTAGAGATTTAGTTATCAAAAATTAAATGTATCTCCTAGGAGATACCTTGAAGGGGAAATCCATTATTATTTTCAAAATTCATTCAAAACATTTGTTTTCACAAAATGTCCAATGAAAAATCTCCAAAAAAAAAGTTTGAAGACCCAAAGTCTCAAATAATAATTCAAAAAACTTGGCTTGGGATTTTTTATTATCTAAGGTGGCTATTGTGCACACACAAAAAAATACACCAATGAAATTACTAGTACATATTAGAAATATGAATCAACTTGACCTCAACTATCTTAATCAACACATTCACCAATATTGAACTCAACTATCTTAATCTACACATTCACCAATGTTGAATCCCTATATGTGCCAATATCAAAGTCCAAAGAAGTGATTTTATTAGTTATCATGAGAGGGATTTTCCTAATGACATCATATTGATTATTGAATCAGAAAAAGGACACATCCCACATTATCATGATGGTTTTTTTAATGATGACATAAACTAAGATCAAGAGCTTAGATATTAACACATGTAATGTAATTATTCCTAAGGTCTTGAATGTTTGGGTATCTCTAAGTTTGCATCACATTATTTTATTTGGATCTTAGTCCCATAACATATCCATTTCCATTTCTAAAAACTTGAACAATGAAGTTTGTAGAAAAAGTCTACAAATTTATAATATGGGTGGGGACTAGGATCATTTTAAACCAATTTCATGCTTAGATATCAAGGAAAATGAATATGTTTGGAACAAAATGATTAAAGGTGAATGGGATCCCTTTATGGAATGACTCATTGGGAATGGCATAGGGATTTTCAAGGACTTTTCTCATGGTTGGAAAGATCATAAAGTCCATATGCATGGCTTAAGAATCTTGATCATTGAGGAGCTCATTAGAGAGACTACTAGGATGCATTTTTTTGGTGTCAAAGAATTTAAGGATAAGAAGAGAAAGGAAGAGCTTCTTAGAATTTTCTTTAATAAGGAAAGGAATAAACCCAAGATTTTATCCTAGAAAGATTTCATGAGGTCAGAACTACCAAGGAAATGGTTTGAAGTCTACCTCCAGATAATGAGGTATATTACCTTAAAATAAAAACATACTATGATTTTCTCCCATCACTTATTTTTACTTGATCATTTCAAAGGCCACACCATTAACATTCCATTTTTTCTTCTACAATCCTTGGAAGCTTTAGTACTAAACTTCAAGAAGAACCTTTTGACAAACTTAATTCACCAAGGTATAATTTTGATGTTTATTAAGAGATAGGAACTATAGTGGTCCAAAATCATCATTGAGGTAATTTATATCTCCAGTGAAAAGGAAGAAAGTAAAGGGGGGAAGAATTTTCCATAGAGTCAGCTTTTGATCATGAAGTAGAGGAATAGAAAGTTAAGGATTCTATTAAATTGATGTAAAATGAGCCTAGACTAGACATGGGGAGGCCTACCTATGTCCATTAATTATCTATTAGAGGCAGAGGGGTTCTTGATTCCAATGCTAAGGAAGATATCATGAATTCCCTTCCAAATTTTCAAATGAAGATTTCCATACATAAACTTTTGTGCAATGAAATCATGAATGAGTTTGAAAAGTTACAAGGGTTCTTAAGTCACATGTCAGTAGCCTCTAAATTAGGTAAGGATCATACAAAACACACTCCCCAAGGTAACAAATCAACTCAAATTGGCTAAAAGGAGGATGTCAACAAGGATATTAAGAATGAAAAAGTGAATATCCAGTCTACCAACCTCAAATACAAAATACAAAAAGAAGATAAGGATGAGTTAATGGGAAGTCATACTAGAGGAATAAACAACAAAGGTGAGTAATGAGACCAATAAATTGATCTTTTATTATAATTTATAATAGTTGGGTTTGCTCTATCTTTTTTTGTTTTGTCTTAGGTTTCGTGGTTGATACTTTGCATAAGTTTGGCAGCATGGGGATTTAGCTATTGGGTTCATGTTTTTATCTTTTTTCATCCTTTGGCTTTGTCATGTCTATCTTCAAGGTTTTTTTCCTAAAGGGAATGGGCCCATTTAACATAAATTTTAACCAATTAAATAAAAAAACAATATACAAATACACACACACACACACACACACACACACACACACACACACACACACACACACACACACACACACACACACACACACACACACACACACATTAAATGGCATTGAATGCCTTTATGGCTACCTTGAAGGTATATTATAATAGATACCTTTATTCATACAAGAACCATTGAAGGTATTACAAGGCCTTGTTATCTTGAAAAAATTCTAATCATGTGCATTTTCAAGGTATCTATGAGGATACCAATTTAAAGTACTATAAATGCATGTTTGAAAGTCTCTCTTATGAGATACCTAATACATTACAAACATGAATTATGATACACTTGAAGGTACTAAAAATCCATTCAAGGTATCTCCTCAGAAATACCTTGAAATAAAATTCCAATTGTGTGCATGTTGAAGGAATATTAGTAGATTTTCATGGAAATTCTCCAAAACATGGATATTATGGGTATAACTTTCATAGCAAAAAGTAGAAAAGAATAATAATAAAATGCATGAATTTACAAAATCTTCAATTTTATACATTGTAATAAATATAAAGATAAACTAACATGGTGTTAAGGATTTTGGATCATAAACAACATAATACAAGATAGAACAAGCTAAAACAAAATAGAGTAAACACTACACACCATGCATAGGTAAAATAATCTTAGGAAAAAAACATCAAAACAATATTACATTATATCATATCACTATATATAGATTTTTACATGGATCTATCTCTTCACATTACATCTTTTTAGCATACAAAAATAAAAGAGGCATGGAATTATTATATCTATCACTTGCCTAACAAGACCGAAGACATTGAAAAGATCATATAGATAACAAAATGATACCCTGCACACATGTCCCTACTCCACATCTAACACTTTCATGGACTTAAACTATTATTTCATCTCAAGACAAAATATAAACTCTAATCTTGGATAAAGATGGAAAATATTATCCTTTCACAAAAGTGGCAGTAATTGCTCCAAGTTTTTTGGTTTTCCATACTTGTCTACCACCCTTTTTAGTTCTTAAATTGAAAAACTTGAACTGCACATTTACCTACTATGTAGTTTGTGGCTGCCTAGACTATACCTTTATATCCAACTTTCTCTTCTACAAAATTTCTTAGATTTCCTATGATGGAATGAACTTAAGTTCATCTATGATATGCATAATAGATAGTTCAACCTGTGAGAGTTCATACTTGAGCATTATCCAATTATAAAGTACATATCGCACCATGGTAAGTAAAACATGTAGTGGAATCTAAGTGACCTTAAATTTGTGCACATCTACTTCTTTTTCAATGATAAGGAAATCTCTAAAATTTGACATAAGATGGATATCTGACACAATATCATCCAACCTATCTACAATCCTTTGGGCTTGAATTTCTGTAAATATGTTGTGCATTATCTCATTCTACTAGACCTAGAGCTTGTTTATAATGGTATCCCTATCTTCTAAAAACTATTAAAATGCACCGTTTAGTGTTTCCCCAATATCCATTCAATCATTCACTATAACTTTATCCTTATCTGCCATTGTGAACTTTGGTTTAATAGAATCCAAATATTTTTCAAGATGCTAGCTCTAATCAAGCATTCCTTGCATAATCTACTTAGCTTGATGTGTAGTTATATGTAGGACATGTACATATTCCTCTAAAATTTTAAAAATTCCTTTCATCTTAGCATGGATAGCTTGCCCTTAGGTACGTAGTTTATGTACTCTCACCTAATCCTTTGTTAGTTGAGTTAACAATGTAGTAATTTATTTATCCTCAAACATTACTTGATCACCAAGGACTTGCACAACTAGAGAAAGACAAGAGTAATTGATGAGATACCTAGCCTCAACAATTTGATTTTGTGCTTCTAATTTTTCCTTACATAGTCAAAAAACCATATATTCCAAGTCAGAAGCCTTTTGTGTAATGGATTTTTGGAATGATCTACTCCTTCAATTTCTTTAGATAATGGCAACTTTAAAACATCCAAAGATGTCTCCATGAAAGTAGAAGAAATCATGATGGATCTCATTTAGATAGTGGTATTTGGGGATCCCTCTATTACATATACATCATTTATTTCCATATTATATTGTGAGTGCTCTTAAGGTTTGGATTCAATAACCATGACACCTCTACACATGGAAAATGTTATTGACACAACCAGAGGGACAAGTGTATCCTTATGGCTCATCTTGCCATAGAAATTCACTTAATGGGAAACACTTGTTATGGCTGGCTCTTTGAAAGATACCAAACATTCAAGTATGGTGGTTGAAGGACTCTCTCGATGAAAACTATGTTTTTTGTGCATCAATGGCTTTATCAAGATCCCTTGCTCTAATAGATATACAAATTGTGCAAATGATGAACCAAATTCTAGATCTTTTTCAAAAATTTCTACTACAAGTTCATGCTAAGCTTCTTCTTGACCTATAGTATCCATAATAATATTGGGAGGGGTTACTTAATGTTGACCAAATAGTCACTACTTACATTATTCCATTCTTGGTAAGTACATACTACTTTCTAGAAAAATAAATCCTTCTCCTCCTCCTTATTGTATAAATTTTGACTGATGCCTTTGATTATGTATTGAATAACTTCCTATTCATAAACTCAAAACATTGAGAGATCATACTCCTAAGCTATCCTTGGCATATGTGGGTTTTCCAACCAAGAATTGATTTGCATTGATCTTTTTTTAGCTAGTGTTGGTGAGGCTCCTTATGCAAGTCCCTTCCATTTGCATTTTTCTTGTTATGGAGGAGCTACCGACTACTAGGGTGAGTCCTATGGTTACATAGTTGGTTATGGTTTTTATTTCTATTACTAGCCTTGTTGTGTAACTAGGGCTCTTTTCCTCCATACTTTGGCTTGTGATTCAACCATTATGATGAAAAAGGGCATTAGATTCATAGTTGGCATGGCCAACTCATGCACCTTGATTTGAATACCATTTTACAACTTGGTTATTAATGCATGCTACCCCAAATATTATATGACATCCTATGGAATTTAAGGGTATTACATGATAAAAGCTAGAGCCTCAAGCCACCATATGTTAAACTACCTCAATTTTCATAATATTGCCCTATCTTAGTCTGAGTAATGACTGTTAGGGTAATAGCAGGCCAAAATTCCATAGTAAAAATAACTTGGCCTAGTGGGGACTTTTATTAGGTGAAGCATAACAACAAAACAAAAAATTGATATTGGAAATTTTATGAGCTACCTAAATATAACTTCTCAATATTAATTGTAAGATTGGATATGAAAAACTCAATCTAATTTAAGTTTTCATTTTATTGTATCGTGTGATACACAATGTAAATTACTCCTTTTGTTTCCCACTTGGCCTACTTCATTATTTTCCAAAACCTATTTATAATACACTCTACTAGAATGCACATTGCAACCTCCTCAATGGAGTCAATTAGGGTTCCTCTACCTACACTAGTGGCAAACTTGTCCTAAATATATGGATGAAGTGGTGATGTAGTAGACTTGTACTGCAATAATGATTTTCCATAATTTGAGAGGCATGTGGCTCTCACCATGGTTTATGCATTGATCCAAATGGTGATATCTCTAGATAAATGAATATCCCCTTAGTTTTATTTTATTAACAAGGTATGCATGACTCATCCAATTTCTTGAATGTAGGTAACTTAATTAGCCTCTTTGCATTAGAATCCTAAAGTGGATGTTGAAGTGAAAGAGCTCTTGCTTGTGCACTTGGCTATGTTGATAGGGTGAAGAGAGTAACTTTGGCCATTTCCACAAATTCAAAGGGATCCAGGTTATTGAATTTAGTTTGTTAAAGACCTATCCCAATCCCCATTTTTTCATTCTCTAAATATATGAGCAGGATCAATAACTTGCTCCTATCCATGACTAAACCTATAATCTATGTTGTTTGATTGATCTGTTCTGCTAAAATCTGGGTATCTATTTTTATGCATAAGAGTATATCGAGAGAAAATAGTAGAATATTATTATTCACCAAAGTCTGTAATGTTTTTGCATTATTACTCCACTTCATTTTATGAATTTTGGTATCAAAATTTCTCTTTCCAACCTCTTTAATTTTACTAATTGTCTATGCACAAGCACTCTTCCCCATATTTAATATTTTGTCTTTGATGTTGACCTTTTTTGTCTCATAAAAATTTGAAATTACCCCATATCCTGTCATGTCCCAACTCAATATGACTTAAACAAAATGTAATATTTTAAAATGCCATGTAATTAATGGTCTTGTATAACCATTAGTAGTCCTTCTACCATACCTTTCTTGTCATCACCACTTTCTTAGACTTAATTCAAGATCAATGTAATTTTTTTATTAGATTACTCCTTAATCTCCTTTCTTTGGCAAAGTACAAATAATGATATTTTACATTTTAGACTAACTTATTAAATGCATTTAATAAGTTATATTATGCATGCCCATAAGAGACTCTTGGACTCTACAAGTGGAAAATAATAGATGTAATCTTAGATGGAATAAGAATCCTCAGCCAAGGACTATGAAATATAGTAATTGAAGAATGACCTCACTTCATACTCCTAGATCGCATATATCCTTTTGGAAGAGAATAAAGGGCATGGCCAAAAACTTGAAGCCAATGCTTGGTTTCATCAAAAACTCACATTGACTAAGTACACATGTGAGTGAAACCATAAAATTGAAGTCTTAGTCCCTTCCATTGATGACATGTGTCATCATGGTGTTCCTAAAGAAAGAAGGGAGTTATTTTTTACATAAAAGGTGCACCATTAGCCTATGGAAGTGAGCCCCATTTTTAATAATAATTTTAGAGGTAGTTTAGAAGGAGACATACATCACCACATCACTTCTTACATATCCCTAAGATTTCATACATGAAGTTCTATATATCAGTCTTTAGGTAAATGGGATGGAGACACTTGGTAAAATCATGAAGAGTTGCTCACCTGGTGAGCTTGAAATATTTTTTGAGTGTTGAAATGTTATGAGTTTATGGGTGCATGACACATGTCCTTGACTATTAAAAAATGAAGTCTTAAGCTTAATGGCATGGTTACCCTTGAAGGTATTATAAGGCCCTTCAAGGTATCACCTAGTACTACTTTTAAACCTTGAAGGGTATCCATACACATGTTTGCATGTTATCTTTTAAGAGATACCTTCTAACTTTTGGGTCCCAAAAAGAGGTTAAAATCAAATACAGGATCAAAAAATATAAGAAGATAATTAGTTTCCATAATTTCACTCAAAACTCCCATTTCTCATTATCATTTTGTATTGTAATAAAATACATGGTTGAATATTGACTTAATTAGATATTTTTTTCTACATAGATATTCCACGCTGATGCATGTTTGAAATGTATCTCCTAAGAGATACCTTTAAAGTAGGATGAATAAAGAATTGAAGTATGTAGTATATGATATTAAAACCTATTATTTTTTTGGATTGACATAAATCATGTCATTAAAAAAATGTTATACATTACCTTTTTAACATTTTTAGGTTTTAACATATCTCCATGCTTATGTTCTGTCATAAATATAGATTTATCTCCTACATACAATTATAAATTGGATTGATTTTATAAATAACCTCATTAATAACTCTTATCATGTATTTTACAAATGGTGAGGTTGAAAAATCATACGTTAATGGCTTTCTAATGTGGAGATTATGTTTTTCTCATAAATAATGGTAAGGTCATTGGTGAAGGAAGAATACACAAAGTGGCAAGTCTAAATGTTGAATCTATGGAACCCATAAATCTTAGTTACACATGCCACAATGATGAGACACCTATGGGAAGTGTAAGTTTTAATATAATATATGGATCACAATAATGATGCAACATGTCACAAACAAGTTTTCTATAGATAATGACATGGAACAAAATCAAAATAATTTGCATCTTGTTTAGCATATACAACCATTACAACAAGAAAAAACTTGATTGGATTCATTTTTTTGATATATCTATGATCCTACCACATTTAAAATCCTAAGAAAAACTTTTTTGGTAAAAGGGTACATTTATTGCACAAATGTATAGCTCTTGCAAATGATGAAAAAAATTCTTTTGGTTATATTGAATTTGCACAACCAGGGGAAATTTTTGGATGCATTCCTATCCAAATGTTAGAAAATGAATTAAAAATTTACATGAGGCATGTTATAAACCATTATGATACTTTCATTAAAAATTAAATTGAAACATCTATCACTAGATGGCCTTCTAAAAAAATAGTGGACATTGAGACTTTTAGAGAAATAAATTTAACATACATGACACTAAAGGAGAAAGAAATTGGAAATGTTTGGGATGTAGTGGATATTGAATTCACTCATTTCCTAAAATTCCTAACACAAAGGAATCCAAAAAAAGATAGCTCATTCCTAAAAATAATCATGCCAAAAAAGAAGTCAGCCAAACAATTCACTCAACCAAGTGGAGTTTGATAAAAGCATAGATAATGATATTACAATAATGTATGTAGATAAATGTTACACCAAAAAAAAAATTTAGTCAAGATTGTCATTTGAGATTATAAAATATACAAATATGAATTTTCTTGATTCTACCACAATAGATAGGAGGCAAAATGTCTTGGATGCCCTTTCTATCAGTTTGTTTAAGAAAAATAAAAACCAAACTAGCATTGATTTTCAAGGTACATAGATATTTTTGGAAGCTTGGTTTAAAATATATGGATTGAAGATAATTAATTTTATTGAAATTCAAAGTGTCACAAAAATGGGGAATGAAATGCATTTCATGAAGGGAGATTTCAACAAAATCCACAAAAGAAGACAATGGTAGCTAAAGATTTACTGGACCAATTGGTGGATGATTTTATAGATGTTTCTCCATGACTAACATGCTAAGTAGATATATCTGGCTCATGAGAAAATGTTTTACATCTTACAACATCTTTTACTCAATAATTTATGAGGCACCACATCAATTCACAACTAGTAGATATGGAATATGAGCCAATATTACAGCCAAAATTCAATAACATATGGAGAACTAATTTTCATGATGTGACCATTGCCATGTCTGATGAATTCACTAGGTGCAAAACATGCATCTTGTTGACTCAATAGAAATGCTCTAGGGCCCTCTCTAGAGATCAAAAAGAGTGTATCAATCAATAATTTGTGATGCACTCAAATCAAATAGTTTCTACAAGACAAATGTATTACACACATAAACAAATGTTAGAGAAATACCTTGAATAATTCTTTAGTCTCATTCATGAAAAGGTGGAACACCAAAAAGCATTTATGTTAAGGACAATGAAAAAAAGAAAAGTAGTTACTGATAGAATATTAGAGTTTTCTATGGTAAGGATTATAACACATGGTCATGGTGCAGGCGGATATGGGCATTTTTTTATCATACAATATTGGAGGGTCTAAATTTACTATCACCTCATTGAATAAGTGATTTAGGGATATGGAAATAATAGTGCTAGATACCTATAGAATTTTACTATATAAACCTAGATCTTCAAAATATCCATTGTATGATTCACTTTTGTCTAACAACTACTACCCTAAATGTAAGAAATATAGAAAAGAAGCACAATCAATTGGTGCATTCAAGAAAATTCCTTTTAGGCTATACCTTCAACTAGACAACTATTGTGGGGATAATAAGAACATGTAATTTCATCCATAATTGTATTTAAAAAATATTTAACCTTATATGGAGCTCATGTTACATTTACAAATTCACAAAATCATGTCTTTTTATATAGGTATGTTTTGTAATATTTATCTCTCCTTGTCTACAAAGGTGTTTTACTCAATGTCGAGGTTAGATTTCTGCCTATAGGACATACCCATGAGGACATTGATGACACATTTGGAAACATGTCTGAATGTATAAAGAGGAAAGATGTATGGAGTGTGGTAGAGATGATGGACACTTATAGGGCATCTAAAAATACAAGAAATTTCACACCATTTTTTATTAAAGAAGTAGTGGATTTCAAAGAGTATGTTAATAGTTACCAGTTGAAAGGAATAAATGAAATAGTAGGATTGAATAAAGGTCAATACTTTCTTCTATGTAAGGAGTAAGGTCAGCCCATCATGAATTCCAAAAATTTTATAAGAGATAGAAATTGGTCCCCCCTTATTACATTATGGGGAACAAAATAAAATGGTGAGCCAAATGTTCTAGAAGGTAATCTAACAAAAATATATTTCAAAGACTTAAAAAATAGAGAAATGTCTCAAGATTCCATTATTTCTAGACTTAGATAGATGTAGAAAAAAGAGTGAAAAATAAATTAAATATAACTTGAATAAGTATGTACAAAAATTCAATGAATTTGGTTTGACCAAAAATAGTAAGTGGAAGGATCTAGCATATTACTTCTAAAACATCCTTGAAATAATGAAAGAAGGCATGTTCCATTCTGAAGTTGAGTGCACAGGGGAGATTTAGCCTAGAACTCATCAACACATACCCTTGTATAGATATTTTCATAAAATGGTTCATGATACCACCCTTGATTTTTGAGTGGCATCTAAAAATACATATGTTGGTCTAGGAAGCAAAAGAATAAGAACTACATTTGATCCAACTCAGAATGTGCAAATTAGAGATATGCTATTTATTAGACCTAATGATTCTATAGGAGTGGAATACATATTATGGGTTGTTAGATATAAAATTAATATTGAGATACTAAAAAAAAATGGGGATATAGATTGAAGGGTCAATGTAGATTGGTTCATCCCAGTTCATGCAAAAAAAAAGATGTAGAAGAAGAAGAAAATTCTTTAGGCTGCTTGGACAAGAAATGGAAGCCAAACCCAACTAACACATCTTTACCATCCATACTCATAGATAGCATCATCTACGCTTGGAAACCAAATAAAAAATATATAGGTCATATACTTATTCTCATTGATTTTTTGAAAGGCATTATAACAAACTATTTGAATGCATCATCCCACTAAGTAGTAACAAAAATAGTGATAAAAGGATTGGGAAATTTGAAATTTTGTTTCCCTAATTTTGGAATGAGAAATATGAATGTTTTTTTTCAAAATTTAGTCCATTTTTTGAGAATATATAATGTTTTATTGTTGTATTTATTTATATTTATTTCTAGTGGCACTTTACATTTTGGGTCTTGGAAAATACACTTCAACATTTGAGTTTTATATTTTTTACTATGACAATTCAGTATTTCAATAACTGTGCATATATTTAATAACATTTGATTGTTGGAACATCCACTTCACATTTTTGTATATTTCAAAATGGTCTTCATCAAAAGATCTTCATAATTTTCACATCTGATAATTTAGTACACTATGGATTTTGTGTTTTACAAAATACAATTTGGGATTCCCATGTATGCAAAAAGGTCTTTGGGGTTTACACCTCAGAATGTCCCACTTACATATCAAGATTTATTCTTTAGAATTTGAGTATCAACAAATGTTATTAAACTTTTCACATGGCACCCGATATTATGAGAGATAATATGAGATAAACTTTAATGGTCACAAGGATGTCACTTGAATCAAATTAAAAAGATAGTTCATGATCCAATCAACTAATGACACATGGCATCACAATCATCCCAGGTGTTCTAAATCATATATCGACCAAGCACATAATTGATGTACGAATTATTTTTACTTAATCAATATACTTCCAATTCTTATAATATTTGTAAATGCATGGTCTATGAACCATTTTGAAGGATCACATTAATTGGACTTACAAATATATAATATAGATGTGATTTATTTGTCATAATTCCAAGTAATTATTGATGAAGTCCAATTTATTTATGATAGTTTCAACTACAAATAATTAAATTATTTATGATCATTTTATATAATTTGGACTTATCAAAAATACATTAGATAGATATGAGTTATTTGTAATAATTCCAAATTAATCTCGATACAGTCCAATTTAATCTAGATATAATCCAATTTATTTCTAATAGTTTTCAAAAATTTGGACTGTTCATAAGTCCAAATTATATGAAATAGTCATTTTAGTTAATATTGTTTTGTTAATTGATCATACCCATAGGGTTTCAATTTTTTTAGTTACAATATAAGAATTTAGATAGGACAAAACATTCCTCCTAAAATATTTCATTATTTTTTCCCTTATTACCGTCACCTCATTGGTGTCTAAATTTTGAGTTCTAGTATAATACCTTGGATAGGACTAGGAATTATTTACACATTATCACATTAAATCCCATTAATCTATTCCAACATTTATATCCACCTCATTTTTATTCCCTTTGTGATTTTAAATAGAATACCTTGGATCTTTATAAAATATTCCCATAAAATTTCATACTATGACCAAGTCACAATAATATTACATGCTAAAAATTTTGGGTAATTTGTTTCACATTGTGATTTACACATCATTTAAATAATTACCATATTCATTTAGTACAATTAATTTTATTTATACTTACATTTGTTTATCTATTCATACTTCCCATCTTGAGTTAGTATGATTGATTAAATTTATTGTATGTTTGTTTTTTATAACATTTGTTATAACATATTTCCCACATTATTACAACATTTTTCATACTTCCCAAATTGATTTAATATGAATTATATTTGTTTTAATTTGGTGAAATTTAATTATACATGGTTCTAAAGCATTTGTTACCTTTTTTTTAACATTTTGGTTTACTATAATTATTCATCTTTTGTGTTTACACATTTCCCATCGTGATCTAGTGTGCATTACATTTTATAATTATTTATATACTTTTAAAAATTATACGCTTCTCTTTTTAACCATGCATGTGAGACACATAATGATATAAAATAAAATAATACATCATATATTTACCATAGCATATATGAAATAAGTAAAACACATGTGACAGAAAGAAAATACATCCGTACATCCACCAACACAATCAGTATAACTCATAAATAAATTGACAAATATTTCAATATATAACATGAGTCTAATACAACATAATATAATACAAATAAAATGTCTAAAACTATAAGGTTATGATCCATCATGTTTATCTAGTGGACAAGTTGTACTACCCATAGATGTTTATGACTGACCCCTCTGATTAGTATGCTATAATGATGAAACCTAAGATCTTAGACCATCAACCTATCAATATAGATTATCCACCTAGGCATATACCCATCCAAACTCTATCATTGTCACTATATGGGAATCTCACTTTAGGGCCAATGCTTGCCAAGCTCATTCCTCCCCACCTTCAACTCCTATAGGTAGTTTTAGTCTCTCTCCATGTGTCTATAGACACCTAGCTGCCTCTCCTACCATTCAAAACCTATTTTTATATGTTGGGATAGATGGTACCATAGGTTCCTCCATAATAGTAGTATCATGATTCCCTATCACCATATCTAAAATATCTTGATGGGTACCTCAAAATGGCACACCCCATATGAACTCCTCCTTAGAAACATTTATAAAACACAAAAACCAAATATACATCATATCTCATATGTATATATATCTCTCAAAACCATCTATCCATACCAATTACATAAACAACTATGCAACTAGTGATCTATCTAAAAACTTAAAACTTAAAACATTACATATAAACATTGGTATCACTAGCCATGGTCTCCCTATCAGCCTGATCTCCAAACACCTCCACTATATGCTACCTCTACACAAATACAAAACCTAGAGATACCACTCATACATATCATGGTCCTATCCTCATCTATCTCTTTATATAGCCATTATTTCTATCCTCTACCATGAGATCTTTATGTGTGACTTCTATCTCATGTGTCCTCTCCCTCTAACGATGCCTTCATCTCCTAGGTTCTTGTGGTGGTATCTAAAGTGGAAATTTTAGTCCCCATTGTGGTTCTGTAATAGCATTACTTGCATCCTCACCCTCTACATCCAACATTATTTAATTATCTATATCTAGCTTAGCCACCCTCAACTTTTATGCCTAACCCACCCATGGTCTTGCTAGATAAGTCCTAATGATTGGTATATGTACGAGTACTCCCAAACACCCTATACCTATAGGCTGTCTAGAATGTCCTACCTAATAATCATGCACTACTAGGGTATCCTTTATATGTGTTAATCCCAACTATCCATGTACATGAGTTATAGGGTGTGGCTCCACCAATGAGGTATAGTGTCTAATAATATGTGCAATCACTAATATAGTATCCATGATATCCCAAGTCAGCCAACTAACCATAATATGTATATAAGGCTACCATAAAATTTGCCTATGATTAACCATCTATAATGTTGGGGCATTAGACATAACACATACTATATGATGATGTCACCACCATATGGGGAAACCTAGTTGGATGGTACATAAGAAACTTATCATATATCTAGGAACTCAATAAAATCATGGGGTCCATAATATTCTACCCCTAGGACATCATACCATACAGATCATGCATGAGATACACCAAAATTACCAATCCCAAATCATATTGATCACCTTTCTTTATGATCGACTGACATAAAGATACTACATACAATAATACCATCCCATCCAATATGTGACACAACACAAAAAATGTCACAAGTCTTATCATTGCCTTATAGATATAAAGAATGGTTAAGATATATACATCAAATAAGAATACCTATAATATAATATAAATCCTATCTAAGTCAATCACCCAATAGGTTAGGGTTCATTTCTCCTCCTCAACCTATGGCACATCACAAATGGAAGGAGTCTTGATAATGGGAAGTCTACACAAATCATGGACATCCTACATGGTGATGTTCATCTCTATGGTGTCCCCATCATCCTCCCATATAAAAGTTTTGGTAATTCTCTCCCATTTTCCTAAGAACATGACAGCTAAAGCAACACTAATAAGGATCCTCCACATCTCTATAATGCTTCCAAATCCTAGGGAGGCTAACCATGCCTAGTCAATATCTAACAGTCTCTCTAGTAAATATGGTAGCTAAGATGCATCCACTAGGTACTGAAATCTCTAAAAAAATTCAAAAACCATAGAATTTATTACATCTCCATATAAATATTATAAATATACATTATTAATATTCTTATATTACTAAAAATAACTACTTCACAAACTTTTCCATACTATTTTCTGTTTTCCCACAGTTTTCCTACATAGTCAACCCTTTTTATACTAAATTATCCCTTTTCATGACTCTTTACCAAGTATGTCATCCCTTTGTTATGCAATCAATACATTCTTGTAAACATAGTCAATCCTATTTATACTAAATTGTCATTTTCCCATCTTTACCTACTAGATCGGCCTTCTATTATGCATTTAACCCCATTCAACAAATTACATCATCCCCTACTACATACTAAATCAAACAACATGAACTAATTTAGCTATTTCCATATTTCTAAGTTAGCCCTCTACTATGGCATTATCCATCCCCAACCATACTAAGTCAACCTTTTTTTATGCAATCACCTACTTTCTTACCTCTCATTTTTTTCAACTGATTCGGTTGTGTCGACTCTATTCAAAATTAGTGGTGACATTTTGACTATTTACCATAAATGCCTAAGACATTTATTATTTTTACCCTTTCCTACCCATTAACCTTCTTTGTTCCTAATTTATCTAAAAGTTTCCTAGGGAAATTTTTACCATCAAAATTTCTCTTAATACATATTTTTGTTCCTTAATTTCAATAAAAATTACCAAAAAATAGAAATTAATGCACCACCTACTTGAGCTACACTAGATGTTGCCACTAGCCATCCTCCATTTCATGTTTGTTTTCTCCTCACCATGGATGCTTTTCATTCTATTTTAGGTTTTTATGAGCAATATTTTCTTAGAATAGTAATAATTAAAAATGAATTAATATTTACCCTATTTATATTTACCATTATAAATTATTTACCTATAGATTGTTTACCACCATATTTTAAACTTATATCATAGCTTTGTTTCCACTAACTCTTTTTTCAAACCAAAAGATATTTTAAAATCTAGACATCATTGATAATTTTTTTACAAATTACATGCATATTTTGTAAAAATTTCAAATTTTTACTAATTGTACAGGTTCACCAAATGTTTCTTAAATTAGAGACCTCTACATTTCTCTCACTTAATTTATAGTCTACAACACTAAGATAATTAAAGGTATGTATTTTTCAATTCTATCCTTTCATTTATCTTATTTGATTCTTAATAAAAATTACTTAATTTAGCATTGTGTTTTGTTGTGTTCTTTTCTGAAAGCACCATCTCATGTTACAACTACATGAAACATTATGAATTTCAAGTGGGGCATATTTATAAACATAATATTTTCAAACTTAGTCAATTACAAATGTTTTCTCTTTTGTATTAACTTATGCAGTCTCAATCTATCTAACTGCACACCTTAAAAGGTTTATTGGAATAGGGGTGGGTAGACCATTGGTGCTTCATAATATTTGTGTTCCCTATTCCACCAATTAAAACTAACACAAGTCCCTTCTATAAATTTCCCTAAGTTTCAAAATCTCATAATTCATTACCTCAAATGGTCTTTATCTAAGACAAAACTCTTTTTACCATCCCCCAAACATAGTGAAATAGGTTGACCATGTTCTGGGAATTGATCATGTTACATGACTAAGTTGGCCCAACTTAATTAGTCTAGGACCTAACTACTCTATTATTAAACCACTAGGTCATCTAGGATGATTGTTTTGACTAAAAGTTTAGAAGGGTTTATAGTTATATCCAACTATATATACACATCCTTTACCTCATTTCCAATAGAGAGAATCATTCATTTGTTCTTCTTTATCTAATTATCTATCATTCCACTTGATTAGTCATTACTTAGGGTTTTATAGTTCCTTTAAAGAATAATCTTGTCTTGTGGAAAAATTATTTTGGATGCATAGGAGAAGTCTTATAGCTTAGATCTGACCTATCTTTTTTATCATGATGAACCATAATAACCTCTTGAAAATCATGACTATCCAAATGAGAGATTAAGACTTGATGGGTTTGTCTTCTAGGTAAGTATTCCTGACTCTTACTCATCTTTTATTAGTAGAGAGATTTGCATGTATTGGATTATTAATGTATTTATATCTCTATGATTAAGATTACCTCTACATTGAATTGATTAGAGTTATTCATTTCATGTTTATTATTTATGTTTATTATCACCCATTTGTGCCACAAGCTTTGGTGAACACTAGATTATATTCACTTTACTTTATTATAAATTATAGGACCTATCTAGGGTTATTATGTGTTATAACTAGAATAGAAGATTTATAATCCTCTCTAGTGGAATTTTATAGTAAAAGACCCATTGGTTAGGTATAGTGGATCCATATTGGTCATGACCCCAATTGTCTAAATGCACCAATAAATGGAATAGTTAGTTTGACTTATCTTATCTAAGATGGGATTGATTTATATATTAGCTTCACCTTCCCTTATGTAAATTCACATCTTGTGTATTGTATGCGACCAATGCTAATGTGGGATAAGTGTAAATATCCTTGTCTTACACTTATCAATTGAGTGTCTACACTATCTACCAATTTTGTATCAATTTCATGTTTTATCACTTTATCTAGAATAAGATGATGTAAATATAGAGCTTATGTTATAATGCCTTCTATCTTGATTATGATGAAGTCTAGGTATTACTAGTAGTCACCTATTTTATTAAGAGTTTTATTGATGTGATCTAACAACTTGAACATATTATAAACATATATGGCTTGACATACCATGTGGAAAAATGTCTCTCAGCCTCTTAATCTATTTTATAAATTTTTGTAAATGAATAATGTTAAATTCATTACAAATCCTTTTTAGGGGGTACTTTATGGAGGTATCATAAGGATCTATAAATTATCATTAGGTAGCTTTCCTAGATTATTAATATGATACATCAAGTTGAAACTATTAATTTCACCAAGATAAATGATTTTGCTTCATATTAGAATGATATCCGTCAGTGAACCAATATCTCTTGGACATAAAAAATGTTATAGAAATCATATATTTGATTTATCAAAGCCATAGTGATTCTTATAACTAGTATAAAATATGTTATGGGAAAAAAATAAACTGGGCCTCTAATTACAAACTTATCTAGATTATTAGTCCAATACTATAGCTTAACAAGGATAAAATTAATAAGTGGCCATGAATTAACTATAGGTTGTCCATAGGTGATCTCAATTTTGGTAAGTCTATAATAATTATCATAGGAATTTTTTCCATTGTAAGACACATGGGTAGTATTGAGCCTATGGTGCAAGATTTTCCTTGTAATTTACCCATTTGTGAATAATTCAAATAAAAAGTCATTACCTCTAGTTTCACTATAACATTGTCTAGACCTACTATCTTGATAGCCAATATGTAATATCTATATCTTTGGGTAAATAGAGATAATTTATCTTCTACTTGGCATGGTTCTGTAGATTCCAATTCATCCCAATTAACTAAAAAATGTTTTAAATTATGTTATAGTGCTATTGAATCTAACATTGTGTTTATATATTCATTCTTCCTAAAATATAATATGTCAAAAGAGGAGTGAGATATGAGTATGCCATTGAAAATTTTGATTATTTTTCTATTATATGAATGTTGAAAGTCTTTGATTTTTTTGAAACTCAAATTCTTAATGTGCACAAGTAAACTAGAAGTCATTGTGATTAAAACTTACTTTCAACTAAATACATTACTTTAATATGCACTATGAATTGAATGTGTTAATTTTCTAAATTATGTGAATTAATGGAAATAATGGATTTCAATCCATTTCATGTCTACCTTTTTGATTTGAATTTTTATTTTGTAATTCTAACTTTAGTGTGCTTTATCACCATGTGATTTATTTTGACTATTCATATATACTTTGTCATCTTATTATGACATATATCCTTTTTTGGTTATCTTAGAGGTATCTTTCATGTGTTTACATTTTATTTTCCATTTTGGAAACATTTGGTTGTGTATGGCTCATATATTAGTGGCTGTTATTTGTACATTATTTATTTTGGCCATAGGATTCTATAATGATGATAGTGGATGATATTTTATAAATCTATTTATCAGGTGTATAAAACATTTTATTATACACCATGTTTTATATGGTTTGATGTGATTTTGACATGTGAAGTAATCATTATACTCTAGATAAATCATTTAAACCTTGCCTTGGTTAGACTATAGGTGCACAAGATGATGATAATTGGCAAGATCTCAATACTCTAATAATTTTTTTTTCATAATATGTCTAAAATATGGGTTGACAAGATGATGACACATGGATAGATGTTGATCCTCCACTTTTCTAGATGACTCCATGACTTTTTCTTTTCCACTTGAGCTCTATGTTAATGGGATGATGACCAGTGGATGATTCTTACTACTCCACTCAACCAAATGACACCATGACTTGTACTTTCCATTTTAACTTTATGTTAATGAGATGATGACACATGGATAACTCTCACTACTCCACTCATCTATATGAATTTATGACTTTTAATTTTCTACTTGAACTCTATACTAATGGAATATTGACATGTAGGTGAATTCTATTGATTTGATTATAATAAAGGCTTGGTAAATAACTAAAGGCCATATATGAGAGGGAAGATTCCTCTCTACATGATTAGGTTAGGGAAATGATACTCTGGATATGTCATGTAACAAACTAAGGCACTAAATAGTCTACATAGGAGAAAAACCAAGTGAAAATAAACTAGAACATAACACTATTAGTCCTTAATCCATTAAATAAAAACACCATATTGGATATACATTTTGAAAGTAGAGAATATAATAAAAGGTGATAAATAATTCATGAATGATGTCTAAGTTCTGATTTTATCCATTTTAAAACTCAATAAAATTAGCCTTTGAAAATAACCTTAGGCTTATGCACACTTGATCAATATTAGAATTGATAAGTTTGATATGGGCAATAGATAAAGATGTCTTCCCAATAATGGGTCCTTATTTGAATTTTGAGAATGGGGTGTGATGGGGTAGAACAAATGGTGACTCAATGGGGAAATAATCAAGAGTATTTATGAACCCAAATTTTTTATTAATACATCACTATAGAACTTCAATCCTAACAAGGAAAGAATAAGTAGACTATTTAGATGGAAGAGACTCCAACTTTATCATTCAACATACTAACCATCTTCATTTTTGGTATCTTTGTGTAATTTTGTGAATTTTATTTGTCCTTTGTTATGATAATTTTGATAGAGAAATAGATGGACACTTTAGTTTTCAAGTTGATTCTTAATTTTATAATGACAATAATAAGGTAATCCTATGCATTGCTCTACTTCCAATCAAATGTCCATACACTTGGTAGAGATACCTCTGATTCTACTCATGACCTTGATCCACTTCCATCTAGGCATATATATCACCAGTAGAGATACTTGAATCAGGCTTTCTCCACAAGTTGTCTTTTTACAGACAAATGGAAGAAGGGTTGAGAATCACCATTGGTTGGGTGTATGTATAAGATTTTTTTTCAATACATCATTGCCAATGTGTATCCACTTCAATGTTTATTATCTTTCATCCAAGTTTTTATGTGTTAATTGAAATTTATCTTCATAAATAAGAAGCATTTTAAAATCTAAATGAGTATACCAGATCAAATCCCAAAGTCCAAACAAACTTATTCAATCTAGGTAGAACTTGATTTCAGTCATAACACATACCTCACTTCCAAAACATCAATTACTATTATAATAAAATTGGGTAGATGCCATATAGGCTATTATTTGGTCATATCATTTATTTTGGCACATCTTTAATAATTCTATCATAAAACATTGATTGGATTATTCTGTAATTTTAAGAAAACTAACATAAAAAGAAACAAAACTAACTACAAAAGCAAATTCATAATATATGAAATTAGTCTATGAAAAAATAAAATACTAATATAATAAAGTATATAATCCACTCTATAAATAAGTTAATGTAATAAATAAAGTAGGAAACCTACTCTAGAAAGTATGAAATCTAATTTATTTCTATTTCTATGTGTGTACTCACATTCATTCAGAAACATCTTTAGTTGGAGAAACCATGAAATAATGATTAAAAAAATATCCATTAACTAGAAAATTGAGGTCATAATCATAAAAATGCTTTAGAATAAATGCATTATAACCTAGGATTTTAGATATTTGGTAAGGCCCAATCCATAAAAGGGTGAACTTATCATGTTGCCCTTTATTTTCGTGTGCCTTATCTAATAAAAGTAATAGGTCTAAATTTGTGCAAGCCTTGATTTTAGATATTTTTAAAAATAACCTTTTGATAATGTCTTATTGTTCATTGAAGCTATGTGGTGGTTGAATTTGTGCATCTTCCATCTAGACTAATTCAAGTAGTTTGGATTGGATTCTTTCATCTTCTCCCATATACTCTTGCATTAACTAGTAAGTTGGTAGTTTGAGAGTGATATGAAAAAAGAATGCCATCTATACATTAGTAGGAAATGTGATTCGTTAAGGGATTTCTTATTCCTTTATATGTCTTCACATAGTGCATACTTTAGTAGTAGATGTTATTTTCTTGGTTTATTTCATGTTAAATTCTTGATGGCATCTATTATATTCTTGTTAGTAGACATAGCTACTCCATTTACTTAAGGAATAATAGTTTGATGACAAATTGATGGTAATTTTTTTATTGTTAACCTAGTCATTAAAATCTATAGATTATAAATCTAAAGAATTGTCTCAATCCAACAAAATTAGAGTGTTAAACTAGGTCATTATGTTATATTTTAGAAATTTAATCACATCTTATGCTCTAAAATTATTTGTCGTTAGTACCTTTATTAATATAATACAATAATTAGTGGTTTTTATTAAAAAATTATGCCTTGGTGAATAATTTAGGTTTATCACCCCAACAAATTTAAGACCCAACAGAGCAAGAGTGCATCCATCAATGACTAGTTATAAGGGAATGGAAGCATGTACTTTCCTTTTTACAAACACCTAACATTCATGGCATGTCTTGACATGGTTATGTGTATATTTTAAAATTATAATATATTAGTATCTCATTATTAATATTTTATGATCTATCAAATTCATTAAGGGATGTCCACTTCCTATTATCCTATGTGATTAATTTAGGATGCCTTTAGATTACTCCATTGAGGCACACCTCAAGTACATACCTTCATAATTATTCTAGTTCAAAAAATCCCTTATTTATAATAAAATGGGTTTATTTGAGCCTTAGGGCATGCCTTTTTTCTCTATTCATCTCAAGAAAACATACACTTTATTAAGTAGTAGATGACATGGGCATACCAATTAGAACCAACTATTTGTGTCTTATTGATCTACTCAATATGGATGCATGAATCTATTTTAGTCATGAAATAGATGATACATTGGCCTCACACCATATTGGTTGGTATAATTCCAAGATGAAACTCATGTAGTTTACCCACATACTTACCTCTTCTCTCACCCAATTCATTTTGGCTACATGTAATCTTGACAGATAGAACTAGGATAATGGCATATGTCTTATTATTTAAAATGTAATTCTTAAACTTATTCATAACTTTGATCTATGTATAGATATGTTTATCTATCATTCAATACTTTAAATTTGTATCATTTAGGTTTTTTATCATGAAGGAAATTAGATGCTCATTATCATCCACCCTTGGTGTGAGTGCTACTGATATATTATGTTTGGAATAAAATGAACAAATGAAGAAATACTTATTAAAGTTTAGAATAATAAGGATTTTATATTGAGTAATGGTAATTTTGATATCCTAAAAATTTCTCTTGACATCATTTGTGCATATTATTTTAGCATCTTTATTTAACATGACATTTAGTACCTTAACAATCTTTGTAAATATAAAAATAAATTTCCTCACAAAGTTTATATTGCCAAAGCAAAAATTAATTTAATTCTTGTTGTAGTAGTGTTAACTTGAAAATAACTTGGATTTATTCTCGATCAATGTAGATCCCATCTTTGGTAAATACATGTCTTAATAATTTCCCTTTAATAACTATAAAGAAGTTATTCTTTTGATTGAGTGATAGTCCATATCTCTAGTCTCTATTGAATACCTTATATAGATGATCCACATGATTAGATCTATTAGTTTAAAAAATTGTGAGTTCATCCTTGTAGATGATAATGAACTTTTAAACAAGCCATTAAAAGGTGAATTTTATAGCTCATTGGAAGGTTTTTCCTACATTAATTAAAATGAAATGCATCATTTTATATGTGGGGGTAGTGAATTTGGTATTCATCCTATCTTTTTACTCTAATATCACTTGATTATAACATAAGAATCCATCTAGGAAGTAAATCATCTCAAATCCACTCACCATATGAATCACCTCACAAAATGAGGGAAAAAGATAGTTATCCTTTTATGGTGCTCAATTTAAGTACCTAAAGTTGATGATAGTCTAGGTTTTCCATTCTTATTCCTAATAGCTACAAGTCTAGTGATACAAGTGAAATGTTTGATTGTAAAAAACTATAAGCATCCAATAGATTTTGTACTTATATCTAGATAAAGGGCTCTAAAATTAGATTTACTAACCTCTATCAATGATTGGATGTATTATGTTTTGGATTCAATGGGATAATATGTGTGATGACCCTGGGGTCAAATACCTTGAGATCATCATATGTCCAAGTTTTCAGATCTTTGGATTCTATAAACAAACCCTTCAAATTTTAGCTCTTACTTTTAGTGTAACTCAGGTTAATATTTACATATGTTTTTTCAATGAAATCATATTTAGTAACTTTATATTATTTATACATTTGAGCTTGTTGATCCATGTAAAAATCTCACTCTAATGAGACCATTCCCATAGGTATCTAATTATATTTCATATATAAGATGCCATCTTTCCCCATGTATTTTATATTCATAAGGTTAACACCATTTCATCTATTATATAGGATTCAAAGGCTCCATAACTATTCATAAATTGTATGATATAATGATGATGATTAAATATATAAGTTTTCCATGTTGTCTAGGAAAAAGGGACAAGGAACCAAATCCATATAAAACTTGCCCAGCTTGGATTTTTATATTGGTGCCAAGTTGGTAGATGAAGTTGATAATGAATCTATTGTATGATTTTATTATCTTGGAATAGCTCTAACATTGAATAATTTAAATAAATTGATCAAGTCCCATAATTTATGTTTGTAATTATTCAAGTAAGCAATTTTACACTGATATTTATTTTTGCTCTAGTTTACAACCAACTCTAAATCACTAAAAACTGTAACTTCTTAACTTTATGTTTTAGTGTGAACTATAAACCAAGGATCAAAGATTCATAATTAGTTTGGTTATTAGTGCATGGTTATTTTAATATATTTATAGATAGGTATTTCTTCCCATCTAAGTCAATCATAGCTATGATAATACCAAAACCTTATTTTGATATAGCTCCATTGAAATAAAGAGTCCATAACTGTAAAACAACTTCAAATTCATGTTCATGAGGTTTGTGCTTTCTGGTGAACATGTATACACATATATGTGATGATGAAAAATCAACCTTCTCATTCTTGGCATTGTATTTAGTGATTAATTACTTCATCTTTGGTTTTTGATCCACTGAAATATGATTGGAAACTCCTTTCACAAGTAACCACATATGTGAGAAGTTTGTTTCCATATATTTATTCAACATATTAAACCAATCACAATGTAACAATAAGCCATAGAATTTAGGAATTTCAATGACTATAATGTCTATGTACTATTATATGTGCAGTTCAAAGGCAAACTAGATGTGTACATTCATCAAATCCCAAACACATAGGACAAAAGACTTATCCATTTATAGGACCACTCTTTTTATTTATCTAGGGTCAAAGCCAATTTAATGCATAAAGATATGGGCATCACTTTAGATAAGGCACCTAAGTCAAACAAAAAATTATGCACATTCTTTTTAAACATTTTGATGGTTAATAAAAAAGGTGGTACCTCAAGATTGTCCTTGTAAATGACCACATTCATGTGTGCCACCTTTCATTTATCAGTGGATGATCTCCCAATCAAGGATTTCAGTAATATTTATATTTATTTATTGATATGAAATAGCTCATAAAGATTGATAATTAAATTTATCTTTTTCATATATTAAACTATATTGTAGCCTCCTTTAATCTATGGCTCTACACTTTGTAGTTGATCATTCCCTTTTGGAGTGCATGGATTTTTGTTTTCCTTATGATCTAGAGGAGAAATAGAACTATTGTTTGGATTCATCAAAGTGGTAGCAAGATACTTATTCCTCAATTTGTAATTATTCATATATAAATGTAGAAAGGCATGGATTTCATCTATTTTATCTTTAGGTTCATTTTAATATTCCATTGGGAATATAAAGTCATATATTTCAAAGACCATTGCTATGCTATAAGGACTTGGAGCAGTATAAGAAGATGGCTCTAAATGATTTTTAAAGATTTCTTATTTATCCATCTCCTTCTAGAATATCTGAAAGGTGGTGTAGAACTCTATGAAATATAGTTCACCATGTTGAGCTACATTATAGACTCAATACCAATCAGGTAATGTTGCTTTTATGATGTTTATCTTAGACACCTTATTAGGTGTTCGATGTTTAGTGTTGTTTCCAAATCTATTGAAATCTATGTTATATCTTTGATATGCAAAAATTTAATTGGCATTCTTCCCCATGGTGTTTCCCAATCTCCTTTGCATATTTATGAACTCATTAATCAACTTCTACACCATTATTTAGATAAAATTCAATTCTATTTTTTAAAAATCAAAATCAATACCTTGTGTAGTAGTAGTATTACCTAGAATAAAATATTGGCTCTAATTTTGTTGATTAGGTGCAAACAAAAGGTCATTCAAAAAGATAAGGTGATAGTTAGGTGTAACATGGGCCAAATGAAATTGTGTATACAACTAGTTCTTATTTTGAGCTACAACATTTTTATTAACATTTGGAATGGGGTTGAGGAATAGAAAATTTATATCAATATTAGGTCAAGCTAAGGCATTTAATTTTGGATTTTAATAGCTTCATCATAGGTTAATTTTAGTGTATTAATTTTAGGCACTATGTGAAGGAAGACATTCATCATAGAATACATAGCATTATTGTACATTTCAAGGCTTAATGCCTCATTAGGTTTATAGTTAGTGTCAATTCAGATATACATCTTTTGTAATCTTATATTGAAGGCTTTGATTATCTCCTCATGCTTTCAAAGTGTTTTTTATAAAATGCATGTTCTATTGTCCTATCCAATCTATGACAAAAGAAGTGTTTTGAAACTAATTCCAATATGTAAAATAAAATTATATAATGTTAAGGAACTAGTCATTAACAACATCTTACAAGGTAAAAGGGAAGAGTCTACATACCACATATTCATAGGCTATATTTATTATCCATAAAGTGTTATTGATATCATTTATATGTGCTTGGGTAGTCATGCACCCTAAGGGAGAAATGGAAAAAAGATATTTTTTAGGTTTTCTTGGAAAGTCATGCATGTCACCAAGTACAATGATGGTGAATCTGACTAAAAAATATAGGGACATCATACATGGATGAAGATAAGATATTCTGATTAGGGAAAAGGATCAAGTGTGGGGTCCTCTTAAGACACCTTGATCTGATTTAGATTTTCTATAGATATCCAAGGGTGGGAATAGTAAGATAGTATTTGAGGTGGATCTTGTTAGTGTTTCGGATATATCAATTTCAACTCAAGTGATATTTTAATATAAATGAAAATGTTGACCTCATTATAGCACTAAATAAATTCCTATCAATTTGGTTTTTATGCACATCAAGTAACTTTATGAGGTTACCTCTAATGTTTTATGATTGGTGATAAAATATTCACTCCAAGGCACAAGTTATATGGAATTAGGTTTTATAAATAACCTGATGGTAGGATAGTGGTGAGAGAAGTAATTATTGAACACATATGACTTGAATATGATGTGAGTATATACCTAATTTATATGGATGAATCGATGGTGAGATTAACCTAAGGTGGGCATGGTCAAAATAAAACATAAAAAATAAATAAGGGTAAGTCAAAAAAAGAATACTTGTGAATCAAAAATAGATAAAACACTTAGAAACTAGATCGTGAACTAGGGGTTGGACAAGTAGTTAGGAAAATAATGTTTGATGCAAGTTATTGTTAGCACACTAGTATTCAAACATAGTTAAGAGTCCAAGGAAAAAAACTGCACTAAACTTTAGTGCACATAATCAAAATTTGTTGCATTTTTAAAATTACAATTTCAAATCTACAAAAAGAGATTATGATTATCACACACAAATTATTCAAGTTATCTAATTCACAATATGATTGAATGTATTAAAATAAAACCTTTACATAAACCAAATACTTAAATACCATAATAAAAAAAAATTATTTAGAGACTAATGTTTTTGGAGAAGAACAATATTTGCACATCAAGACAAAATATAAAACAACCTATAAGATTTATGATTTATCTCAATAGGAAAAATTATCCTCTCTTTGTATTCAAGAGTATAAAATTCTATATAAGTTTGGGATGGGGATGCCTTGTCTCTCAATGAAAGTCAAAAAATACATTAAATAATAATAAATTATGTATCAAAATCCATGTATACTATGCATGTATACAATAATATCATGAACAAAATTCTTAGATCCACATAACTCTAAGATACAAAAATAGCCCCACTAAAAATAGAATTACATTATAATTTAGACATGTAGTTATACCCAAAATAATTATAGTTTTAATGTGGAACCACCTGAAGATATAACTTGCGTAATTGTGATAGTTGCTTGAGTTTTAGTTATAACTTGAGTGTGAACTATGGTGTTAACTAAGACTATGATTGGAGCGAACAATGGCACCAATGGCACTATAAAAGTAATAAGAGGTGTTTCATGTGTTGTGGTAGCCACCAAATTAGTTTACGTATCCATTGTTGTAAACATATAAAAAGAGGTGATTTCAAAACAATAATTTTTTTATAACACAAAACAAAACAAATAATAGAACAACTCACTCAAATTTTAACATGGAAACAGATAATGAGATCCATAACTATGTTATAGCCAACACAAGACCTAGACTAAGTGTATAACCCATCAATGGATTATTTAATAAATAATTTTTAACCACCTAGTAATCAGATTTAATTAGGTTAGTATGGTCATTACCACTCACCTCTATCCACATACTATGTTAGGGCCTTCCTAATAGAATTGTTAGTGTCTTGTTACCTTACCAAAGTAACTTTGTAGGATATAAAATAGCCAATACCTCAAGGGTAGTATTAATAAAATCCAATAAAAAAATGTAGAAAAAGTTTAGTTTCAAAAAATAATCATCATACTAAGCCTTCTTAAGTATGATTCATCAAAATCATAACTAGAAGACAAAGATCAAGGGAAAAGGATTATTTCCAAAAGTAATGTAAAGTATTTGAAGACCTTTTCAAATCACAGTCACCTAATGTATGGAGTTGGACACGTCGACTTTATAATGTATGTGATATTTAAGGGATATTTTAAAAACCATGCATAAGTTTTGCTTAGGAACACATTACCATTTTTTAAGGAGGATACAAGTTCAAGACTATCTTGTAGAAGGATTACTAATGTCTTAGGATAGATCTATTATTTCCATTTAACCTAGTCTAAGGTCTTAATTCAAGTATTTACATTACTTATTTAAGAATTATATTTTCATAAGAATCAATTCCAAGATAAACTCTTATTCATATAATATAATTTCACAATCTCACTCTTGTCAATTGAGAATAAAAAATTATTAATACAATATTTAATGATCTATTCCGAACATAGAGTACTTATTCCTCAGTCACAAGATGTTTAGCTAGTAATACCCATGTTTCCAATAAATTAAAAATGAAGGACATTATTGTCAATGTAAATTAATTATAACATAATAACAACTAAATATTAATGTTATTCAATTATTGATTTAGGAGCTGCCCATATAGTCCTATATAAGTACTTACTAAGTGATACAAAATAATTATCCTTAAGTAGTTAAGTTCATATTAATTACTTAGATAATTATTCATATATAAAATTTATTCCACAAATATTATATTTATTACAACTTCTCACAATATATTGAACTAAAATTAATCTATTAATTCACTAATTTAGTTCTCAAAAATTTATTTAACTATGAGGTTATATTCTGTACATTAATGAAATGTCAATACTTGCATTTGTCCATCCATGTAATTAATATAATTCACAATCTATAAGAATTATAAAATTTCGTATAATTATAAATTACAACCTCATCCAATACAATAGATAACAAAAATAAACATATCCAATGAATATTGTTACTTAGCTTAATTAAACTTGTGATTAAATAGATTCACACAAGTAAATTTGACATATTTAACATTATGTCTCTTTTCCTTATATTATAATAAATAATGAATAAAACCTTAATCAAAACATCATTGAATTCTTAGTCAAACACTAATCATTATATAGTCAAATATCGATGTATTTTCTCAATCACTATACTAATGTTTTATAAACATAATCAAGACATGATCAAAATACTACTCAAAATGTTACAACATCTAATCAAAATTACAAATATTTATTCAAATAAGTAATCATGATAAAATATTAACTTCATATCAATTTAGTAATGCCATATTATTCCAATAATCTAATGTCCAACTATAATAATTTTAGGACATAATATATACATGTCTAGTTATATCACTTTGTATTAAATTTATTTACAAAAAATAACACTACTTTATATACAAAAAATTTAATTCATTTTAATCAACTAAAATAAATAAGAATAAAAATAAATGAATCCAATTAAGTTAAACCCTCCTCACTAGTGCCAATGAACCTAACCATAAGTGGCCCTCTACCACCCCAACCATTAGTTAGATATGAATCATGGAAGTTAAAAACTAAGGGAGAAAGGAATATGAAACAATTGAGCTTGAAAAAATACTAACAAACAACCAATGAAAGAAAACCAAACACATAAATCAATCCATGAAGATCCATTAACTTTGTACTTGATTATGACTGTAGCTCTAATATGACCTTTTCCATTTATGGGCCATATTTTATTTTAGAATATAATATGGCTTGTAAATATATGTTGTCATAGCCATCTTCATGTAATATTTTAATATATGTTTAGGATTTAAAATAAAACCCATAAAAAGAAGATAACAAATTATCCAATTACAAATAAAACTTACATAAAACTTGAGTTGAGGTTATGAAAAAATGACTTTTCATAATGTACTACTAACTCAAAAGTTTAATTAAAACCATTTGCAAAATCAAAATAATTAAATAATTAACATATTTATTACCCCAAGCAAGTCCATGTAATCATGAATGATAATTATCTCAATTAACACTTCCATAATTAATTTAATAATTCAGCATGATTTCATAACCCTAGGTAAGATAATCATAACTTAAAGATTCAAAAAGAGTAAAACCAATAATAATAATAATAATAATAATAATAATAATAATAATAATAATAATAATAATAATAATTATTATTATTATTATTATTATTATTATTATTATTATTATTATTCCCAAAACTAGTATAATTATTTTGAACCCATTTGGGGACTCCCTATGGTCCTTGTCCCTTAAAAACATCCATAATTTGAAACAACCAACAAGCCCTCTATTTTATATTTTATTTTCCTTTGCAATACTTCCTTAACCCAAATTGTACCTATTTAGGGTTTATAAAATAATAAACCAAATCAAACCCTGGTTACATTTTAACAAAACTGAGCCATATGTCTCTCTAAAACAAACATGAAACTTAATAACCATAAGCCTATGCCATCATAATAAACCAATAATCACCATAAACTATGTAGATTTTATATTAAAACACAACCATAAAAAACAATGCAACCACAACCAAATAGAACACACAATCACCACATAGAATGTCATAATGGCTTTTTTTAAAACTTAATTAAATATTCAGCCTAAAATAATTCAATCCTAAATAATAATAATAAAATAAAACTAACTGTAATCATTTTGAAATCATTATGCAGTCAGATTTAATACCAAAAAAACACCTTTGAAGAATATGATTTCACCATTACACAAACTTATTTTCCTTGGGATAACGAAACAACACATAGTCAACTTCATAATCCAAAATATCAACAGTCATTTACCCATCACCTCACTATGGGGTTTCCACATTAAAAACACAATGTTCACACCCACATGTAGTCTTTTTATTACCAAAAGCAAACCTTATCAATAGCTTAACAAAAAACTACAAGTGATCAACTGAGCCATTAAAAAAATACATAAAACCAACATGATGAACCTTATTAGGGTTTCACCCAAATTTGAAAATAAATATTAAGATTTTGGATAAATCCCTAAGACATGCCATTCAATTGTATTTTCCAAAAATAAACTTAGAATCTTAAATACATTACTTACTTGGTTGATGAAAGTTGACCACAATAGTCTTTATATACTTTCAGCCTCCAAACACCAAAACTATACATATATTCTCACAAAAAAATCATTTAATGAACAAAAAAACAAACCCAAGATAAATATCCATAATCCCTTCATGGTTGCCAAGATAAATTATTCCACCTATAGTTGTAATTATTGAAATTCCTCATGCAGAACTGCTTCAAAATCCCCTTGGCTACCATGACAAAAATTCTAGTAGAGTTTCCCCAAAGATTCAAACCCTCCAAGACTAAACTCCCAAAACGAATGCAATTAACCATAAATGAAATATGAAGTCTCTCAACCACCTTTGCATGGTAATGTGAGCTAATGCCATGACCCCTAAGTCATTGTATTCTACAAAGACCACCAAAACTAATTATCATAAACCCCATCTAGGTCAAGATCCTAACCTAAGTCCCTAAGATTAAACAATACTTAACCACATGTAAATTAAATATACAAATATGCCAAGCGAGATCCATTAAAACATTCAAACCATCATATCCAATTCATTACAATGCATAGTTTTAAGATGCTTTAATACAATTTAAAAACCATATAGTGTCCTTTAAAAACAATTAAGTCATAGTTTTTAAGACAAAAAAAATATATAAATGAACGTTAAATATCAAATAAAAAATTCATAAAGATGACAAAGATCATAACTATTGATGACACAAAAAGTTACATAATCGAATCGAATGTCAAATTAAATGAGTAAATATTTCAAGAAAAATACATGATACCAAATTGACAAATATGATAAAAATCATTAAGAATTTAGCCATAATCAATCATTTATACTCAAATAATGATAGTGTCTCAAATAAAAATATCAAAGAAAAATATGTTGGCACCAAGTAAAATCTTACTCAAATCAACAATTAATAAAATTAACCATAAAATGATAACATCTAACAGTCAAATAATAAAAACATAATGACCAAATCATTAATACCAATAAGCTAGACTTTATGTTTAATTCCACAATTTTGTTCATCCATTAGATTCTCAATGTTTCCCTGTTGTGCGGTTCTAACCATAACCTAGCTCAAGTACCTATCCCTACTATCAATCAATAAACCATCAACATCTAGACATCCAAGAATTAAAAATGTGATAAAAACATTTAAATGATACATCCAAATGAATAATTAACCAATACACATTAATCAATAGTATCAAATTCTTTAATGAAATGTAATCCATAATTATCTCAACAATTATAATGAAAATTTATCAATGTAAATCATTCTATAATACGACAACAAAATAATAAAATATTTCTCAAATAGTTCATAACGAGACTATATCAGCACAATGAATTAAATGTAAGTAACTTAGGGTAATGACATCTTCCCCCATTTGGAAGAGACTCATCTCCATGATCAAAATAACCCATGATAATGTTGCCGAAAGACACTCTTGTCTTCCCATGTAGCTATTTTTTTCTAAAAGAGGATCGTATTAAACTAATACTTGGGAAATCTCATGATTCTTGAACTTAATGCTATGATTATCTAGGATCTTCATTAGATTCAACTAAATATTTTCCTCTTCTAAAACAAGTAGATGAGTCCAATATAAAACATGAGACAAATTAGGAATATACTTCCTCAACAAGAAAACATGAAACACATCATGAATCTAAGATAGGGAAGGTCAAAGGGTTAGTTGGTAGGTAACAAAACTATTTTTTATATAATTTTAAAAGGTCCTACAAACTAATGAATAGTTCTGAAGACTTTTCAAATTTAATTGAGATTTTCTAAAGTCTAACACATATTAAAAAATTTATCTCCCACTTAGAATTCATGTGGTATCATTTTTAAATCTACATAATTTTTTTTCTATCTTAGACACCCTTTAAACTTTGCCTTATAGTTTCTATTTACTTATCATAATATTTAAAAACATCAACACCAATAATAGTCCTATTTTCTAAACTTTCCCAACCAAGTGGATTCTTACACTTATGAACATAGAAAGATTTAAAAAAGGAGCCATTATAATCACTAAATGATACATATTATTATAATAAAATTCAACTAAGTGTAAATAATATTTCCATTTACCTTGTTGATCCATAACATACATTATTAACATGTCTTCCAAAACCTGATTTAATCTTTCCATTTGACCATTAGTTTTTTGGTGATAAGACATACTAAAATTCAACCATTTAACGAAATCAATAGTTGAATTTTTCCTAAATCTTGAAGAAAAAATTTTATCTCGATCAAAAATAATAAATTTATGCATACCATGGAACCCTACTATCTATTTTACAAATTATGAAGCAAACATAGATGTATCATCAATCAAATTTATAGTAATGAAATGATCAAATTTTTTAAATTTATCCATTAAAACAAAAATATTATTATGTTTGATTTTATATTTTGGCTAACTAGCTATGAAATCTAATGAAATAAAAACACACTTACCTAATGGTACATCATGAGGGTGAAACAATCCTCTTGGATGGCATTGTTTAGCTTTCACATGCTATCATTCCAATCATTTTGACACAAAGTTAAATAATTCATGTTTCATTTTACCTTAATAATAAAACCTTTTCATGACATGGGTCATCTTCATGATATCTATATGAGATGAATAAGGTGTTGTAAGCACCTCTTTCATCAAAATACTCCTTAAGTCACTAAACTTGGATACATAAATTATGTTTTTATGTCTAATTAAACCATAAAAATTAATTTAAAAATTATAGATTTTATTTTCAATGGGCTCGCCAACCAAATTGGCACTTATATCTTGGTAAAATTTATTATAATTTTGGTGTTCCAATAATTAAGTTATAAAATTATTATGTAAAATAGATAAGGCAGCAAGGTACATGTGTTGGCCGAGTGCATCAACAACATAATTTTCCTTACCTTTCACATATGAAATATTCATATCAAAATTACTTAAAAATTATAGCCATCTACATTGGCATGCATTTAGATCATCCTAGGAAAACAAATATTCTAGACTACAATGCTTAGATTTTACCATAAAATGCTTACCCATTAAAAAGTGTTTCTATTTCTTCAAAGAATGAAAATTGGTAGTAATCTCAAGGTCATGAGTGGTAATTTTTCTCATGGTCATTTAATTTTTATGACACGTAAGACACAACTAAATCATCCTAAGTTAACACTCCACCAAAGACCTCTTTAGATGCATCAACCCATATTTAAAAATTTTGATTCAGATCTAGTACAAAAAGTATATTTGCCAAAGTTAATAACTCTTTAAGTTTTAATAAATCTTTTTCACATTCGATATTCCACATAAATTTATTACCAATTCACTATAAATATGTTATTTGGTTAGTCAAATTAGAAAGAATTAAACAAATTTTCTATAGTAACTAGCCAATCTCATAAAACTACGTACTTCATATATGTTCTATGAGTAGGCCACTCTTGAATAGCTTTAATATTTGTTAGATACATAACAATGTCAAATTTTTATATAATATGACCCAGATAGTCCATCTTAGAATAGAAAACAAAAAGTATATTTAGATAGATTACCAAATAGTTTGTGTTGTCTTAGCCTTTGCAACACTAAGCATAAATGTTTTTCATGTTCAGATACATTCTTAGAATAAATTAGTATCTCATCAACAAATATTAGAAAAAATATATCTAGAAAATACATGAATATACTATTCATTAAGTTTATAGATGTAGATGATGCATTAATCAAACATAAAGTCATTATAATGAACTTGTAATGTCCTTACCTTATTCTAAAAGCTATTTTATGAATTTCTTCCTTGATCCTTAGCTAGTGATATCTTGATCTCAAGTCTATCTTCAAAAATATAGAATCATACTTCATTTGATCAAATAGATCATCTATACTTGGTAAAGGATAATGGTTCTTAATTTTTAACCTTATTAAGTATGAGATAATCAACACACAATCACAAGGTTCCATCTTACTTTTTCACAAATACCACTTACGCACCCCAAGGTGACATGCTTGGCCTAATATTTCCATTTTCCAATAGTTCTTTTAGTTTAGATTTTAGATCCAAAAATATTACATATTCATGATATAAGGTAACTTAGATGTAGGGGATACCCCTGGAGTTACATCAATATAAAATTCAAATTCATACTTGGGAGGCAAACCAAGAAATTTATATGGAAACACATCAGAATTTTTTTGTAAAAATATATGTTCCTCAAATGCCATTACATTTTTATGTGTATTTATTACATCAAAACATCATAAAACTTGTAACATTTACGCAATGATTTCTTTAGCTATAAGGCTAAGATAGCTATGTACTTTTAATTTCAACAAGCCTAGAATTTATATAGGCTTTCCCAGATCATTAAAATAATATACCACTTTGTTATAGTAGTCTAAATTAATTTATACTAATATAACCAATCCATGCTTAAGATAATATCAAAATATCTTAGAATATCTATAAATAAATTTACTTGGGTATGAAAAACACGTAAGTCTAGGATTACTCCCTCAAGATAATTAGTAATAGGATATATTTTACTTGAGAAAAAATAAACATCCCAACCATCCTTCAAAGTCATCATAATATAATTACAACATGTTACTAATTTAGGATCCATAAAACTATCATTTTCTCCTAAATCAAACAAAATTGAAACAAAAAAATAATTTATTTTACCTCTGCTTTCAATTGGAGTTGCTTATAAATTATTGTTTTTGTTATCAATAGTTTCATACACTTTGTGATTATCTAATTGTTTATATTCAAGCTTAAGATAATATCTATAGTATTTATTATCTCTTAATTCCCAACATATTAAATTTTTTTGTGGCATCACAGGAAGATTACCTTGAGTTGAATTCTTTTTAAAATTAATAGTCTTGAAAGAATTTGAATTATTCAAATTCTTATTCTACCCTTAAAATTGATTGAATCCACTTGTAATCCTTGTGAATCTATGGATAAAATAATATTTATTAAAATTATTAGGAGACAAAATTTTACTCTTAGATTGTTGTCTATTCTATTGAAAACCTTTTCTTGCCTTTTACTGATCTTTCTATTTTTCTTTTAGCCTGTGCATAGATTCAATAGTCATAGTTAAAGTGTTATGATTAGTCATATTCAAATCATGCATTAATATTTATTTCAATCCCATTTAAACCTTACTGACTTTGGTCTCTTCATAATGCATATAATTAACATGACATGACATATTCAAAAACTTATTTTCATACTCAGTCACAATCATATTCTCTTTTTTCAATAGCTAAAAATCAGTGATATTTTCTTCCTTAAAGTTGGAACTAAGATATATTTTTTTGAATTACCTTTAAAAATTAGGATAGGTAAGAGTCATAAGTTGGTAATATTCTAAAGCACATACATGATTCCACTAAAGAGATACAACTCCTATTGACTAATAGGCTACCACTCTTACCTTCACATTAGAGGACGTATTGTTCAAATTAAAATACTTTTACAAGCGTACTTACCATGCATAAGTTGTATCACCATTTTCCCCATATAAAAAGGTTGGTGGAGGAAACTTCTTAATAACCTTAATAATATTATCAACCATATTACCAGGATTAGTCTAAAGTTTTGGTTCATTCACTTGTATTTGATCTCTAAGTAGAAATTCATTAGCTGGAACACCTTATATATTTTTTAGCCTTCTATCCTAGGTACCTAATTTAATTTAAAATGAATTTAACAAAATCAAAATTCCATTCAAAACTACTTCCTTATTAAGATTTGGATTATTTTCCTCATGGTTTAGGCCCTTAACATTATTGTCAACATTATAAGAGGTGGGTCCTCTCTCTCAAGAATGTTAGCCTTACCACCTCTTCCTCTATATGGGTTAACATTTATTGGGTTATTATCTATTATTCCATATCTTTTCCTCATCAGCCTATGGTGGAACAAATAAAAACTCAACAAAAATCAATAAGAAACATTTCCCAAAGTTCCCTAGAGATATAAATTATGCTCTGATACCAAGATTTCATGACCACAAATTTTTTATAACACATAACCGAATAAATAATGGAACATTTAACTAAGAGTTTAGCATGGAAACACCCATTGAGATCCATAATTTTGTTATAGACAATAGAGTAACTAGACTAAGTGCATAACCCGTCAATGAATTATTTAAAAAATAAGTCATAACCATGTAGTAATTAGATAGAATTGGGGTAATATGGTCATACTCACTCATCTCTATCAATGTACTATGTTTCAAACTTCATAATGGAGTAATTAGTGACTTTTTCCCTTACTTGAGTACCTATATAGGATATAAAATTACTAGTACCTCAAGGGTAGTATGAACAAATCCCAATAAACAAAGGTATAAAATGTTTAGATTCAACAAAATAATTATCATACTAATCTTAGTTAAGTATGATTCATCAAAATCACAACTAAGAGATAAAAATCAAGGGAAATTACTATTTACAAAATTAATGAAAACTATTTGAACACCTTTTAAAATAACAATAGACTAATGTATAGAGTTGGACACATCAGCTTTCTTAAGGTACGTGAGCTTCAAGGGATGTTTCAAAAACCATGCTTAAGTTTTAATTAGGAACGTCTTACCAATTTTAAGGAAGGATACAAGTTCAAGACTAGTTTTCCTAAGGATCAATAATGTCTTAGGATAGATCTATTATTTCCCTTTAACCTAGTCTAAGGTCTTAGTTCAAGTATTCACATTACTTATTTAGTAACTATATCTACATAATCCTCAATTCCAAGAAAAAATATTATTAAGACAATATAATTCATAATATCTCTCTTGTTAATTAATAATAAGACACTATTAATAGAATATTAAACTATTTATTCCAAACATAGAGCACTTGTTCCTCAATCATAAGATGTTTAGCTAGGAATAGCCATGTTTTCAATAACTTAAAAATGAAAGAAATTATTGTCAATGTAAATTTATTATAAAATAATACTAACTAAATCTTAATTATATACAATAACAATTAATTGATTTAGGAGCTACCCATAAAGTCCTATATAAGTACTTATTAAGTGATATGAAAGAATTATCCTTAAGTAATTAAGTTCATAATAATTACTTGGGTAATTATTCCTATATAAAATTTATTCCATAAATCAAGTTATTACAAAATTTGATAAGATTTTGAATTGAAATTAATCCATTAATTTGCCAATTTAGTTATCAATAATTCATTTAACTGTGAGGTTACAATTCATAGATTAATGAAATATTAATACATCCATTCATTCATCCATTGAATTAATATAATTTAAAATATAAATTAATTAGAAAAGTTCATAAAAATATAAATTTCAACCTCATCCAATATAATAGATAATAAAAGTAAACATATCTAGTTAATAGTGTTACATAACTTAATTAAGCTTGTGATTAAATAGATTTATTATAGTAGTTTTTCATTTTTTATTTAATTTAATTAACTTACTAGAAAATTTAATGACATATAGGGTTTATGATGGATACATGGAGATATGTAGATGGTTGTGTACTACTTTGAATCCAACAAATGCGGCAACTTATTTTTGGTTGGGAAGATTAACTTGCTTATAAATAATCAACTTGGATAGAAATAAATTAATAGATAGATGGGTGAGTTGTCTGGTTAGGAACTAGTCCCAAGAAGTTATGAACATCCTCAAGTGGATGTTAACACATTATTTTCATAATTGAGTGGATAAACAACACTTAAAATTACAAAATTTAAAGATACAATAATAATGATTATGATTTAATCTTCATTTAAGATATCAATGTAATCAATGTATTCATCCCAATAAGCCATAGTAGCATTCACATCCTCTTGTATGACATCAAGTTTGTTGGTAGTGGATTCAAAAGAGGGAGAACAAACAATGGTGAAAATTGATAGCTCAAAATATATGTCACTTTGATTAGTGAAAGGGGTTGGGATACTATAGGCAAATTAGTGATATTAATGATGTCATGCACAAGGCCAGGAAGAGTCATTTACATAACAAATCCTTGTTTAAAAGGATAGGAAATCATAATGAATTAAGGATAGGGATATAAGATTAGAGTCATAGATTTTAAAAATAGAATATAGTGGATCGATGTTTATCCTATAGGATCGGTACCAATTTAGAATGAATCATCATCAATTCAAACTAAACTACACATATTTAAAAAATGAGAACTATAGGGTGATAGAGGATGATAAATGAAGACTGATGCATGTATGTTATATATATAAGGACATAATAATTAGATGGAAATATATAACTAATTAAAAATGAAATAATATGAACAAAATACTTACCTTGATCCTAGCTATAGGCATAATGAGTTTCATTCTTATGGGTGCAAATAATTCTTCAATCTCAAGATGATAGATGTGGATTGGATGTAGTAGAATTTTTGTAGGGTGGTGTTATAGCCTCCTTAATTCTTAAAAAAACTATGAAATATTTAGATGTGAAAAGTTATTGGTTCTAAATCCAAAGGTTAGTTGGGTATAAATGGATCGATGCTAATATAAAGAATCAACACTGAGCATGGGAGAATGGGCACTGATTCACCAAAAATTGTAGTTGAAGATTGAATTCATGATAGTTTATTCCAACCATGGGTAAATTTAGTTTTGTGAGAATGAGGTTATTGGGCATGGGGTTATGCATGGGTGAAGTAGTTAAAGGGTTAGGTTTCCCTAGGTTTAAATAAATTTATTTGGTTAGGGAGGTGAAAAGGTAATTTTCAAAAGTAAATTACCAGGTAACTAATGGTAAATAAATAAACTTTAGGATAAGGATTTTTAAGATATGAAAATAATAATAAGGTCATATAATACCTAAAAAATTGTATATAATATATGAAATTATAGTTTCTATATTTTCCCCTTTTTATGGAGTGGTATGGAATACATGATATGAGACAAAAACCAAGAGAGGTCCAATGCCCTAGGTTCTGTGAGGAAGTATCCCCCCTCAAACTTGGAGCCATCATAGGATAAGGAGTGGGTGATGGGTTTGAAAAATGTAATAGTGTATGGGATGGGTATATAACAAATGAATTCTAATAACATGGATGCATAACATGAAGTATATGTTTTACACTGATATGATGTAAATTAATATAGGAAGAGATGCCCTAAGGCAAATCCTATAATAAAATGCCATGACTAAAAATAGGTGGGCTTAAATGAAGGATAAACAAGAGAATAAGTGATAGAGTTTGGATAGAAAAAAATTGATGTGTTATATGGTGTGCACGTTACCTATAAACAACTATTCTCAAGAACAAATTCACTCCCTAGACCCATTGAGGAGAGATACCCAAAATATTACATGCATTACGTAGAATATGGGACCAATAGGGGTTAAAATCAAAAAACCTAAAATGGTATAGGACAAATAATAAGGTAGGTGTGGAAAGGTACCAAGATGAAGCTAAGGAGTAGGACTAGATGCATGCAAACTACAATTAGTGAAAAAAAGTCAAATTAGTGTCGATCCAAAATGAATCAACACCCTTCCACCAGATCAACACCAATAAAAAATAGATAAGAGTCAATCCAAAGATGGGTATATAAGTAAATCTAATATGGAAGAGGGATTATTTGTTATTTTTTAAAATAAAATGATGAGTGAGATATAAAATGATGTTTATGACATGAGACACAATGGAGGCTAGTGGAATTGATTAAGGAGATGAAAACAATTGTAGGATGAGGTAGGTCCCATTTTTCTTAATGTAATAATTTTTTGATTTTTTTAATGTTTTTATCTTCTTGGGATTAGGACAGATGCTTAAACTAGGGTATGATGGTGGTAGATAATTGGTATTGATTCCCATGAATCAACAATGATTCACTAGGAATCAATGTCATTTCATCTAAAATAGTGATGATGTTGATGAAATGATGCCAATATATAAGGGATCGATGATGATTCACATAAAAAGGATGAATGGTTAGAGTAGAGTATAGGGTTTAAGCTAAGTAGAATTTTTAGGACAATTTAGGCTTATAGGGGATTCTGATGATAGGCACAAACTCTACTATGGATGTAAGATCAAGTGACACCTCTACTAGAGTGACTATGGAACCAACTTAGTGATGAGGATTGAAAACACTTTGAGGGTGTTGGCCTAGGAGGGGTGTATTAATAATGATGCATTCAATAATATGATAGCTTGTTGGTCATTATTATAGCTATGGGAGGTGACTACTAGGACATTCTAGTTACCCTCAAGAGAGATGACCATTACTGAGGAGGATATATATAGGATTTTGGGACTTCTTATGTAGGAAGAAGCTATAGTACCTATGGATGAGATAGGATGGGGAATAGTAATAACACATTTATATGGTGGATATGTTGTCATTATCATGTCTATTTTTGATGGATTTATATTTTAGTTTATATATGAGGTCGATGTAATAAAGAGGGGTGTGTTAACCATGATTCTACTAGTGATCACCTACTACACACTTCCAAACTTAGCAAGAGGTAAGTTACCTTGAATCCTGATAGGTGGTCACAAATATGTTGGAGCATAGGATAATGTTTACCTAACCATTAACCTTAATATCATAGGATTACAAGGATTTGTGGGGTTGGAGGACCCAGAGGAGGTATGTCTTGGATATGATCATAGTGTAATATTACTAGGCATATGAACATACATTAGGATGGTGTTCCCCATTGGTACCTTATGGATATGGTGGTATGAGATTTATTATAATGTGGCCTTCTTATGATGGAAGGCACATTTAGCTTAATACTTCACAAATGGAATTATCTAGGACCCCAAGTACTACTAAGGGGTTCTAGAGGGGTTATGAGATGTAGACACCAATTGAGACCCTATCCTATATTTTATGCATGGCCTGGAGTATAGGTAGAGATTTAAAGCATCTTAATGGAGAGGTGGGTGATAAGGAGGAGGATAGAGTATGTATAGTACATACATTTTGGGTGAGTGTGGTGATAATTTGGATTATTTTAGGACATACCATAGGTTCCATGTATATATAGGTGGGATGAGATACAATGATAGATCCTAGAGCTAGATACTATATATGTGCCAGTAGGAGTAGATGAGAAGGAGGTAGTAGGATTAGATGTATAATATGTGGGGTACACTCTAGCAGTTTTAAGATGGTGGGTAGGAGATTGATTGATAAGGAAGGAGAGGGTGGTGCATCCATGTTAGGAGGCAGCTGATGAGGAGATGGAGGATGTTGAGGAGGATGAAGGAGGAGAGGAGGATATGAGAGATGAGGGGGAGAGGGGAGAGAATGGGGGAGATGAGTAAATAGAAGAGGAGTATATTGATATAGAAGATATCATTACATAGAGGGATACACTTAGGGCCCAATGTATTTCTTTATAGGGATAAGTAATCGCAACACAGGGGTTCTCTTACCATAGTGTAGATTGAGTGTGACACCTTGAAGACTAGATCAGATACATTATAGGTGGATTTTGACTCATTATAGTTGATCCATGATCTGGTAGTGGAGGCTTGAGATCTATATCAAGTAGAGAGGGATATCTTATAAAGGGGGATGGAGACTCATTAGTATAGATACTTACAAGGGTGGTTGGGCCCATCGAAAGATAGGTAGGAATAATGAGTATTGATAGGTATAAGGATATAATGGTAGAGATATACTACTATAAGCAAATAATTCTAGATATACATCCATATATTCCTTGATATGCTACCCATTTAGATGTATAGGGCATGTCATCTACGCATACTCATATAGGGTTAATAAGCATGGGGAGTGTATCGCATGGGACGGATCAAAGGATGGATAGTGATAGTGGAGGAAATGGGAGAGGGGATGGGAGTGGAGATGGTGATGGAGCCCTAGGGAGTGTCCATTTGATCAAGATGCATATTAGTGAGTAGATCACTTTGTTATTATATTTATTCATTATACTAGATAGAGTGCCATAGACATGTATATGGATATTTATGATGTAAACCTTGATTATTTTATATATATGATTCATGATTATGAGTTAAGATGTTCATGTGGATTTTATTTATGGATTTATGGATGTTTATGATTATGTTATCAAGGATGCTTTCATTTAGATTATGTGATTATAGATTTATCTCATTAAATTTTATGATAAATTATGATTTGTACATGTTATGGATTTATATTAAAATGTTTGTGGATTATGGTTATTATGGATGTGGATTAGATCATGGATAATGGATTTTATGAATTTTATGTGAAATGATTATGGGTTTAGATTATGGATTTGATGTATTTAAATGTTATCAAATTTTAAAATGTGATTTTATTATGGATGTGATTATGGATTTATGTGATTTTATTATATGAAAATGTTCATGATTAAGTTATTATGCATATGATTTTGATTATGGTTGATGGATTACATAATTATGAGTTTGATTAGATTATAGACTGTAGGATTTTATGTAAAAATGCTTATCATAGATTTAAATTTGAATATGGATTATATATTTTATGCTATGTGATTATGGGTTATGGATGTTTATTAGATTATCGATTATGGATTATAGATATTATGATATGTGATGATGGATTATGGATGTAAAATTTTATGGAATGTTAAAATACTGATAGATTATGATTATGCTATTATTAATGTGATTTTGATTATTGAATTGAATTATATTTATGGATTATGAAAAGATGTTTATGGATTAATGATTACTATAGATGTGACATATAGATTACAGATTTCATGTTTATAGATTTTTGGATTACTAGATTAGGATATTCTTTGATATATGTGGTAAATATGTAATTAATTAGCAGCAATTTAATTTAAAAAAGGTTTTATTACTTGTTATTAGCTCGTACCATGAACTAAGAAAAATAATTAAAATGAATGCATTTGAGTCCTTAATTAACTGCTAATAAATAACCTAACAACCTTAGGTCACCTAAGTTTAGGATCTAATTGGTTTGCGATGGATATTTTTAAGGATTTGCTTTGATAGAAAGTGAATTCTTAATAAGATGTTTTCATCTATTATACCCAAAATTAAGGTCAAACCTAGAATTTTTTTGTGCCAATCCATGTAGACTAATCAATGTAGGAAGTCTACTAAATTAAAGAAAGTTGATCAATGTGGGAAGCTTTCTCGGGATAGTTTATGCATGATAGCCATCTTTCAAGGGAGTGGTCTATATTTTGAGAGATGTCTTTCAAATAATTTGTCCTTCAAGGGATTATTCTACAATTATATATATGTGTGTGTGTGTGTGTGTGTGTGTGTGTGTGTGTGTGTGTGTGTGTGTGTGTGTGTGTGTGTGTGTGTGTATGTATATATTAGATTTTATAGCTATCATTTGAGGGATCAGTCTATTATTTTTGCTTTTTTTGAGATGATTTTCTTTTATTTTGATCTCAGTGTTATTATTTATTTATGTATTGGCCTCAGGCATCCTAAGATATTTTCTTAGAGCTTTTTTACACAAGATAATACACTTATTCTCAAAATTAATTAGTGATAGGGTATTTCAAGGAATAAATATTTGAAGCTCCTTCCCATTATAGGCAAATATTATCTAATTAGAGAATGCTATGAATAGAGCTAAGGTATTCATATTTAGGGTAAAAATGGTCAATTCTACTAGATAACCACATGTCTCTATTCATCATTATTTGGTATAAGAATAATAGGGATATGATTTTATTGAAATCAAACTAAAAGAGAAGATACTAGGTGGCCTAAGGGGATCAAGTCTTATTAATAGTGGAACAAATGCAAATGCAATGCATTAATAGGTTTTCATTCTAATTTTTCATCAAGACAAAAAAAATGGTATGCCCTGGATCCATATTTATGGGTGATAATATATGGTCTGAGGCAATTAGGAGCAAATTTTCCCCATTTTATTTTTTTCCATATTAGTGACATGTTGATTTTATTTTAAGAAAAGGTCACAAATATTAAATTCACATTACTTTAGATGTTTAATATATGCATTATTTATTCATTCCTATTAAGCTTGGAGATGCTCAAGGGAAGATGATCAATGTTCATCCAAGAGTTTAATCTGGCATAATCATTTTTTATAGAAATCATTCTTAGAAATGATATATTTAAGGGGGATGCAAAGGGATGGAATTTGAACCTCAAGAGGAAGGAAAGTTTTGGTATCATAGACTAGGGAAGGAGTTTCACCACTAGGGGTTTTGATACTAGTTCGATAAGCCCATAAGGCAAAGGGAACATGATGATGCTAGTTTTTTGTGCTTCATTAATGACTTTAGTTGGAATTTTGGTAATATTTTCATTGGATTCCTTGACTTGTAAATTATCTTTAGGATAGTAAGGTGAGGAGAATCTTAACTTACTACTAAAATAATCACATAGCTCTTGATTTTTTTTAAAAATATTTTCCATTATCTATGATGATCTTATGAGGAACATAAAAGTGATGAATACTATGTTGACTAATGAATTCAATAACTATATCTGCTTTAGTTGAGATAAGGAGATAACCTCCACCTAATTAGTAAATACTTAGTGGTGGTAATGATAAATCCATGATGCTAGGACTATTTAGGATTAATCTGACCTATAATATTGAGCCCCCACTGGGAAAAAGGCCAAAAGTCTTGTGTTATCTATAGTGCTTGACTAGGGAGATGGGATATATAGGCATGCTACTAAAAATTTATGCATTTCTTAACATACTCACAAAAATATTGATTTAAATTGGGCTAATAATATCCCAATCATAATATTATATTAGCAATGGTACAACCAATAAAATGTCCCCCATATAAGCCATCATTAGATTCTTTGATAGTGAAGGTAGCTTCATGATTCTATAGATAATGAGTAAGGATACTATTGAAACCATGCTTATAGAGAATACCCCATCATATGAAAAAATATGTAATATGATGATAGAAATATCCCTTTCCATTTCTAGATAGATCTGGAGGAATAATCCCCCCTTGATAGGTAATCAAATATCTATGCATACTAGAGTTCTAAAGGGTTCTCTTCCACACTATGGATGAAAGGAAGATTAGTCTTGGTAAAATAACATTAATTAATCTTGTGTATAAATACAATTGACTTAGATTACTAAGATAAATATGGGATAAACAAGGATAATGAATCCATAGTATCCAAAATCTTGTTAGTTAACCAAAAAATGGCTTGGATAACATAATTATTAAAAGTAGGTAGTAACTAGTTTTCCAAGCTCTTATATTTTTTAAGGGTATCATTCTTGCATTGATATATTCCCCTAATTTTATTGACCACAATATTGGAATCATGATATATATTAAGTCTTTTAATACCCAAGGCTAAAGCAGTTTGGAGACTTGTGATTATAGCCTCATATCCTTCCATGTTATTAGTGCAATCAAAAGATAGAGGTATATGTGTCCCATAGGAGGGATTAGGATAATTATAGATCCACCACATTTATCACATTTAGATCCATTAAATAATAGATTCATTTGATATTATGGATCTATTTGAGATGTGTAGGCTATGTAATCATCTAAGAATTCATAATTAACTATTTAGTTATTAGAAAGAGGTAACTTGACAATATGATTAATAATTATTTGACCTTTAAGTGATTTTTTATGGATAAACTATAGATAAAATTATTCAAAAAACATGAGCCATTTTTACATTCATTGTTTCCAATAAGGCTTTGAATGCATAAACTTTAGGGGATCAGTGTTTATGATCACACAAGTTTTATGATTGAGTTGATAATTATGAAGCTTCGAAACTACAAAGACCAGAACCAAGCATAACTTCTCTATATGTGAATATCAAATATCATTTTCAACAAGTTGTGATTTATATAGTAAACTACTTGCTATTTATGATTCTCATCATGATGGGCAAGTATGGATCTAAGGGCATGATATATAGTAGAAATATACAAGAAAATGGTCATGCCTCCTTCACAAGAATGAAAATTGGTGGTGAAAGAAGGTATATTTTTAGAGAATCAAAAGCCTCCTAACAACTAGAGTCCAAATTAAAATGTATATCTTTCTTTAGGAGTTGATGGAATGGTTGACATCAATCAGATAACTTGGAGATAAAATGATAAATAGACTACAATTTTCCTTATAAACTATAGAGTTGCTTAACATTAGATGGGCATGGCATTTATAAAATGGATTTGATTTTAACAGGTTTGAATTATATCCCTTGAATATAGATAATAGATACTAAAATCTTACGCATCAATACTCTAAAAATACATTTCTTAGAATTTAGATAGACACAAAATTAGATTAAGTGAGCGAAGATTACTTTTAGGACTGAAAGATGGTCTTTTCAAAATTTTGATTTATTGAAGAGATCATCCAAATAGTACTCACCAATTTTATGGATGATATCATGAAAAATATAAGTCACGGCTCTTTGATCAATGGATCCTAAATTATTTAGGTTGAAAGGTATAAATTGATAACAGAAGGTCACCTAGGGAGTAATAAATGAAGTCTTATGTTGATCTTCTGGTGTGATAAAGATTTGATTATATCCATAAAAACCATCCATAAGTGAAAAAATTTTGTTCCTAGATTTTAAATCCATTAATTGGTCAATATTAAGGAGAGGGAAATCATCTTTAGGAGAGGTGAGATTAAGGTTATGAAAGTCAGTACAAAGGTGTAGTCCCCTTGTGGGTTTTTTGATAGGGATGATATTAGATACCCATTGAGGGTAATCAATAGGATGGATAAAGTTAATGGATAATATAAATTGTATCTCTTCTTTTAATAAGAGAGTAAATCAAGGTTGAATTTTTTTAAGCTTTTGATTTATAGGTTTGGCTTCAGGGATTGTGACAATGTTATGGATGCCAATAGTTAGGTTGATACCAAGCATGCCACTATAGGACCAAACAAATGCTTCATTATGATATGTAAAAAACATAATGAAAACTTGGTGCTCTTGAGGATCTAAATATTTATTGATGTTAACTATTCATGGAGTCTCATGATATCCTATGTTAATGTCAATGGTAGACTTGTTTAATAAACTAGAGGATTTAGATAGAAGGGATTTACATAGATGGGAGTTATCTATGCCTAAATGAGTTATGATCGATTCATCATCCTGGCATTAAAGAATAGGGATGGTGGGAAAATATTTCCCTATCATGTTGGTGTAGGATAGAAGAATGGTTTTGACCTCCCCATCATGATGATAGATGAGAGGTTATATAGTAATGACATTGAATAATTTTTTTTTGGGGGAATGGATATGACATCATCTATAAAATAAGGGGTGTTAGATGGTGAGGAGGACGTGTCCACTTTAAGGATAGGAAGGAGAGTAACCTATGGGGTAGTTTTGGTAGTTTTGTCAAAACCAAGTTCATATTTTTCATGGGGTTTTATAAAATCTCCTAACTTAGTATTGTGTGTGCCTTGTTTGTAACATCATATGCCAAAACCCTTCCAAACAAACTATTATAGGTATGTCTTTACAAAGTGGGTTTTATCAAAGAATTTTTTTTGAGGTAAATGGTCTAGCATGGGTTTGTTGGGAAAGTCATGAAGAAGTCTGATAAATTCACCCATAGATCAAATGGGTGTGGAGGAAAGATGGACCAAAGGAAATAATCTCTTAGAGATTAGGATAATATGCATGTTATTTATCTCTACATACATATTATTGGGGAGTGGGGAGAGTATTGAGTGTCAATAACTTATATTCTCTAATTAAATATAATTAATAGAATCTTTACCAATCCTTGATGTAGGAATTATCATACTAGAGGATGCATCATTGAATGATGAGGGGGTAGTGATTTGTAATGAAATTAAAACATCATTTGGTCAAAAAATAAGGTTGCAAGTTTTAAATAGATGAGGATCATCCAGGACATAATATATTTTACCTTCATTTTGAATTTAATACATTGATGTAAGGTAGATGTGATACAATGTATAGTGCATATCTAGGGACATCCTAATAGGATGTTGTATTGAAACTCCCCTTATATTACATAAAATACTTTTGGTGGAACATGCATGCCTATTTGAATGTGAAGGACTACCTTTCCTAACATAAGTGTGCAATTATCATTACATGCTCATAAAATTTTGGGAGATTGGGATAAAATTATTTTAGGTAAATGCAATTATTTAAGTGCATGAAAGGAGATGATATTTATACTTGCACAATTATCAATCATTACTCACTTGATTCTAGTCTAATCAATTTGGTCAGTGATAAATAGTGAGGGATCCTGGTCATCAAGTTATAATGGTGATATTTTTAAATCATGAAATGTTATGGATAATAGATTTTGAAGTGATGTGATAAAAATTGATAAAGGTTGGTTTTCATTAGTTTGTATCTTGAGGGCTCATAAGGCTTATATTATATCCTCATGATGTTTTGGATAAATTTTGATAGGTTCATATAGAGAAATCTTCATCGAGATCAGATGAAGTTGATTTAGAATAGCTATTTGTATTATCTCTAAAGCATTATTATTTTGTGCTCTAAATTTTTATCTTCCTTTATAGCTCATTCTGATACTATTAATAATATGTTACTATTCAAGGTTGACGTAACCTTAGTGGTTTGATTATGGGTATGGTCATGATCTAAATATTTTATTAAAAGAGTGTCTTCTTCTAATAAGTTTCAAACCACAAATTTTAACATGTTATAACTTTATTTATCATGACCTATCATTTGATGATATGTGTATTTCATGTTTTCTCGATACCACACTAGAGATTGAATATGAGGGTTAATAGGTTTTATGGGTGGTAGAGTGATAAATGAGGTCGGGAGAAGTTGATCAAGGATATTAGAACAAGACACCTTCAATAGATTAGGATTAGATTTTTTAATCCTTTGAGGCATTGGTAGGGAAGAGGTATTCGAATTCAAACCTTGACCTTTCGAATTGGTTATTTGAATATTCCCTATAACACTACTTTATGCTTAGGATAAGCCCTTACACCTAAACCTTGTAGATAGTAGGGGTTTAAAAGGTTATGTATTATCATTATCATGGTGGGAATATCCCTTTGTGATGATACATGCTCTTTAGTATAGGATTTTATGATGGTGGCTTTCAGTTTTGTTGAAGGATGGTGTCCTAATAGAGAGGCTTTTGTTTAAATAGGTGGTAAAGGTGCCTTCCCTTTTTGAATCCAATTGGTGGTAGTGGGGATATCCTCTTTAGGGATTTAAATCATAATAGGAGATGCTATAATGATTTTCCATATGACACACTATGGTTTTTATTTTTAATACATATAGATTTTCCCTTAATTTCTCAAAGATTTATCTTTTCTTAAGTAATGATGGGAACTAATTTTGAGTAGGTTTGATGCAACATGATAGTTTTCTTAGGAGGTCATAAGCTAGAGGGGATGGGTATGCTAGGTGTAGGTATTGAGATGACATGAGGAATAATATGTGTATATTGTGGAATGTCGAAACAAGAATTTTATTTGATAGTATTGTCCTCTTTTATTTCTAACTAATCATTTTAAATGTTTTGGGATAGTGTCTCCTCAAGTGAATCCAAAATAATGAGATACAGAAAGCTTGGGGAAGTTTTTGGGATAAATTCACTTAATTTAGATGGTTTGAAGGTGTCTCCTTTAAGGAGATTAAGGATAGAAATACTATTAGATTCTTTAGGTAGAATCTGATCATGGATCATACTGATTACATGAGTTTCATGGTCTAAGGTGGATTCTAAATTAGCTTGTAATAAATTAGATGTGGAAGAATAATTAGGGAATGACTACCTAAAGATGTATATATATTTATTTAGGGGTGCATTAAGGTTATCTAGTTGTAACTTACCTTGATCAATAAAGTTCTATATTAAACCTTTGAAATAGCAACACTAACTGATGTCATGACCTATTACGTGGTGGAAGTTGTAAAATCATTTTCCTTAAACTAGCTAGTCTTAGGGAAAGAATCATCAAGAGGTCTCACCATAGGAAGTTTGATGAGAGATTTATTTAAGAGATTATCTAAGTTATAATTGTAAGACTCTTCTAATGGTGTGTACCATCATAGAGGAAAATGTGTTAATGGTTTTTGAGATTGTGCCTGAAAGGTAGAGGGATTAGATTGGATTTTTATTTGTGTTGGTGTTGATTTTATAATTATGGCATTAGAAGCTCCTTTGGTTTTACTATTGTTAGTCCCTTTAGAGGTATAAAGTTTGAATTTTTTTACTAAAATGTTTTACTTTCCCTTATTCCAAGGCTCCAATTTCCAATTCATAGGCCATCAAAAATGCCTCATTAATGGTTTTGAAGGATTACACTAGTAAAATTGATGAGATATGTTTAGTACATGATCTTGTAAATAATTAAATGAGCTCAGGTTGTGTAAGGGAAAATATGATTTGGTTTATGAGACTCATCCATCTAGACATGAAATTAATGATAGATTCATCATCAAATTGTTTGATGGCATAGAGGTTGATGATATTTACTTTTCTTGAGATGTTGATAGAAAAGTGCTCTAAGAATATTTAGGCTAAAAAGAGAACATGGAATGCTAAGGGATTGAGCTATACTAGTCTAAGGCTGGTCTACCTAGCGACATAAGAAAGTCATAAGAAGAAGTGCATCATCATGAGCTATAAGATAACAAGCATGTCTTAACAATCAAAGGTGTTTCTAAGGATCCTCCTTATTTTGAAACTTAGTAAACCTCATAATATCCCACTATGTAGGGTTAGGTTTAATGGGGATAGTTAGGTTAATAAGTTTGTTATAGATTTACTCATAAGTGAGCATATTTTTCTACCTAGTGGTAGAGGATTCCAAATGGCCATCCTATTCATAAGGATATTCATAAGGTCTAGTTGGGTATTGTATTGAGGGATACCCCCAAGACATTCTATTATAGATGTTGGTAGGTAGGAAGTACAGTGGAAAAGGGCCAGTATAAAGGGTAATCAACTAAGGTGGTCATAATTGGTTGGGATACTACCACATATTATTGGTCTTGTAAGGGTATATAATAAGACACAATGGCTTACATAAGTGGTATGTATTAAGTGGTCAATGGGATATATTATTGTGGTGGTTGAATTACAAGAGCTTGTTACAAATGTTGAGTTTAAGGATTCAAAGTTACATTAGTTTGGATGGGTGAAAGTGTTATTGGGATTTAAATAACTAAGTTTTAAATTACCACGGTAAGAGGTGGAGAAGACATAGGTTGAGGTGTGGTGATAATCTATGTTTGGGTACTAGTTGGGGATGCAACACTAGACATAATTAGAATTTGATTCCCTAAAATTTATGTAGTGTTAGTGTTAGAACTTGTTGAGGGTGGATTGTTATGAGAAGACACCATAGTTTTGGTAAACCCTTCACCTTCCTCTAAATTCATGCCATAAACATTCCTAAAAAACTATGTATGGGGAGAAAGTGGGATTCATATAGCCCAAGAGCTTAGGTAATGGTTAAGAGTGATTGGATTACTATCCAATATAGTGGTGAATTTATGATCACCCTAAGTATAAACTATAAAAGACCTTCCCTTGTGGACTCGGGGGAAGTAAGAGGACTAGGATAATTCTCCATGGATGAGGATGAAGCTAGAGGTTCCATTTTTTTAGTGACTATTACCATGTCAAAACCATGTAGAGATAAAGGAAAAAGTAATAAATAAAATAAAAAATTAGATAAAAGTTTTTTTGATTATCTCGTATTTAGTGGAAAATAAAAGCACACATGCTAAAGACATACTTAAAAAGATTTTACTTGTTAAATTTAAAGTGTGGTAAAATAAAATAAATGTTACTAAGGGTCCAAATAAATGACAATCTAAGGATGGTTTAAAGTTTGCTTAGACTCAAAAATATTTTTGTACTGGAATTGATACATGTCCTTGTATTGGGGACTACCCCTTCACTTCACAAATTGTAGTATAGGGGTATCAAGTACTTAGCCATTATTTATCCAAAAACTAGGGTTTATACTTAGTCAGCATACTAAGTTGGTTATCCTTTTGGTGATGAAATCTAAGTAGGATACCTAGGATGAAGGTTACTTCTAGGTGATGAAATCTTGGTCAGTTCCCTTATGTCAATATTTAATGAGTTTGTTATATAATTTGTTTGGTATGTGCGTAAGAAGTGATTGATATGATAAATTAACCCACCTAGATTATTCTATATGAATTTCTTAAGCAAACAAAAATGGATGCAATTTTTTAACCTTTAGAAAGGAAATAAAAAAAAATGGATTTTCTTTTGAATGAAGATAAAACTCAAGAGAAAAGGAGAGAAAAATGGATAAATTCAAAATTAATTATAATAATGAAAATGAGACCTTATGGGTCCCACCAAGTATGTCATAATGTTATAGTAGTTTTTCATTTTTTATTTAATTTAATTAAATTACTAAAATTTTTAATGACATACAAGGTCTATGATGAATACCTGGAGATATTTAGATGGTTGTGCACCATTTTTAATCCAATTATTGAGGGAAATTCTTTTTGGATGGGAAGAATAACTTGCACATAAATAAAAAACTTAGATATAAATAGATTAATAGATAGATGGGTGAGTTGCCTAGTTAGGAACTAGTCCTGGGAAGTTGTGAACCTCATCATGTGGATGTTTGCTCACTATTTTCATAATTAAGTGGATAAAAAACACTAAAAATTATAAAATATAAAGATGTGATAACAATAATGATTATGATTTAATCTACATTTAAGCTATCAATGTAATAAAATCATTCATCCCAATAAGCTATAACAACATTCACATCAACAACAATCTTCAATAGGTGGGATTACCCCAGGGGTCTATGATATGGAATAAAATGCTAAAAATTAGAAGTCTTCTCAAATAGGGAATTAGTTGGAAGCTTGGAAATGGCTGACAGATTAAATTTTGGGAGGATAATTGGTTAAGGGATAAGCCTCTCATATCCCAAGGAAACTATGGAGAAATGATAGGCCTGACTACTCAGTTCTTTGGTGATAGGGTTAGTGATTATATGGAAAATAACAATGGGATAAGGACCTGGAAAAACCTTTTGGATTATTGTGTGCATAGGCCTAAGTTTATCCCAAGAATTTAGGAGATCCAACAATGTGTTTAAGAGATCAAAATCCTGCTCTTCCCTCAAGAGGATGAACAATACTGGTGGCCGAATAAGAATGGATCATTCTCTATCAAATCTGCCTATCATCTGCTTACACCTAAAGCTCAGAATAAGGAGGTATGGAAAAAGGTTTGGAATCATAAACTCATTCCAAAAATTAACTTATTTTAGTGGGTTGCTACCCATAAAAAAATCCTTACTCAGGACAACCTTCAAAAGAGGGGGTTTACTTTGGTCAACAAATGTTGTCTATGTGGTTCTAGAGAGGAATCAATTTCACACTTATTCATGCACTATGAGTTTACCTAGGATTTATGGGGCAAACTACTTAACAACTTTGGCATTAAATGGGTTTGCAATTTAGACCTTAAAGAAGTAATTCTTAGCTAGAACTCAACCTTCTCACATCCCTGGATTAAGGAACTATGGAAGCAAGCTCTACCATGCTTCAGTTGGACTTTATGGAAAGAGAAAAATCACAAAATTTTTAGGGACACTGCTAGAAATGTTGCTCAAGTGTTTAACTCCTTTGCTATGACCATCTTGGAAAGTGTTACAATAGCTCATATTAGTGTTGCAGAGAAACCCCTATCTAAATTTGAAAGTCAAATTGCTGCCAAATGGAAGGTTTTAAACCTTATCCCTAGGCATGATAATTCCAAAAATCTTCAGAGACTTCATATTAAATGGATACCACCTAAATCCAATTGGATGAAACTCAATTTTTATGGGGCATCCAAGTTGAGTGGTAAAGCAAGTGGAGGAGGAATAATAAGAAATGAAAAAGGAGGGATGTATGCTATCTATGTTGATGGCATGGGTTGCCAGAGCAATAACTATGCTGAAGCTATGGCCTTACTTTGGGGATTAAAGTTAGCTATATCCCTAAGAATCATAAATTTGAATATTCAAGGAGATTCTAAGTTGATCATATATGCTATTAATAAATCATCTAACATTGGTATCCACCTAAAGGACATCATTACAGACATCCAGTTTCTTTTACAAAAGTTTTCTGAAGTTGAGATTACCTACACCTATAGAAAAGGTAATAGGGTAGTTGATACTTGTGCCAACCTTGGTCAGCAATTCTCAAGATGGAGGGTATGGTGACAAGGGGCTCATATACCCCAAAACATTAGAGAGATCATTCAAAAGGAGATGACAGAGTATGAATGATGCACATTGATGACGAAGATAGCTTTCGAAGGCAGTCCACGTCGAGAAGGCCATTGCAGATCATGGAAGCGGTGGGTAATCTAGGGAATGCTAACAATGTGGACAATGAGAATCTTAAGGATCTTGTTAATTCTATAGTTATGTAGTTTCATCATTTTTGACTCTGGTCTTTCCAGTGTTTTGTTTTGGTTTTGACTTTATTTCTCAGTTGTGCCGTTGGTTTGGTGCTGGCATCTTTTGTTTGTCAGACTTCCTATCTTTTTTGACTATATAGGGTTCAGCCCCTAGTTTGCTGCCTTAATTAATCAAAAACATTCACATCCCCTTATATGACATCAAGTTGGTTAGTAGTGGCTTCAAAATATAGAGAGTAAACAATGGTGCAAAGTGCTAGCTCAAAAATTATGTCACTTTGATTAGCAAAAAGGGGTTGGGATACTATAGGTGATTAGTGATATTAATGACATTATGCACATGAATGAGTAGAATCATCTACATAACAAATCCATGTTTAAAATGATAGGAAATCATAATGAATTAAAGATAGGGATATAAGATTGAAGGATTAGATTTGAAAATAGAATATAATGGATCGATGTCTATGTTATAGGATCAATGTTGATTTTGTAGAATCAGTGCCAATTCAGAATGAATTGACATCAATTCTAACTAAACTACACATATTTAAAAAATAAGAACTACAAGGTGATAAAGGATGATGAATGAAGACTAACAGATGTATGGTATATATCTAAGAACATAACAATTATATGGAAATAATGAACTAATAATAAATGTAATAATATAAACAAAATACTTACCTTGATCCTAGCTACAAGTAGAATGAATCTCCTTCTTGTAGGTGTAAATAGTTCTTCAAGCTAAAGATGATGGATATGGATTAGATGCATTAGAATTTTTGTAGACTGGTGTTATATCCTCCTCAATTATTTAAACATCTAAGAAACATTTTGATATATAAATTTCTTTATACCAAAGCCAAAGGTTGGCTATGTATAAATAGATCAATGTTGATCTAAAGAATTGGTCCTGATCATGGGAGAATGAGCACCAATTCACCCAAATAAGTAACTAAAGATTATATCTATACTATTTTATTCTAACCATGGGTAAATTTGGTTTTTGAGCATGAAATTTTTAGGGAATGGGTTATACATGGGTAAATTAGTTAAAGGGTTAGGATTCCCTATGTTTAAATATATTTAGGTGGTTAGGAAGGTGAAAAAATAATTTGTAAGAGAAAATTACCAGGTGACTAATGGTAAATAAATAAAATTTAAGATAATCATATTTAGGAGATAAAAATAATAATAAGGCCTCTAACACTTAAAAAATCATATATAGTATATGGAATTATAGTGTCTACAAGATTCACACAAGTAACTTTTCCATATATAAAACTATGTCTCTTTTCCTTATCTTTTAATAAATAATGAATCAAACCATAATTAAAACATCATTTATATCTCATTCAAATACTAATCATTATATAGTCAAATATCCAATTATTTTCTCAATTACTATACCAATGTTTTATAAACATAATCAAGACATCATCAAAACACTACTCAAAATGTTACAACATTTAAACAAGATTACAACTATTTATTAAAATAAGTAATATTGATCAAATATTAACTTTATATCAATTTAGTAATGCCATGTTATTCAAATAATCCAATGACCAACTATAATCATTTTAATAAACAATATATATGTCATGTTACTTACTTTTGTATTAAATACAATTATGAAAAGTAAAACTACTTGAGGTACAATAATTTTAATTCATTTTAATCAATTAAAATAACTTAAAATAATAATAAATGAATCGAATCATTACACACAATCTAATTAAGCTAATCCCACCTCACTAGTCCTAATGACACCAACCATAAGTGGTCCTAGACCACCCAAACCATTAATTGGATATGGGTTAGGGAAATAGAGAACCAATGGAGAAAGGATTATGAAACAATCAATCTTGATAACATACAAATAAACTACCAACTAAAGAAAACCAAACACATAAATCAACCTACCAAGATCCATTAACTTGGTACCTTATTATGACTACATTTATAATCTAAGCTTATTTATTTATGGACCATATTCTATTTTAGAACATAATATGGCACATAAATTTATGTTTTCATAGTCATCTTCATGTATTATTTTAATACACGTTTAGGAGTTAAAATAAAATCCATAAAAAGAAGATAACAACACAACTAGTTAAAATAAACTTATTTAAAACTTTAGGTTACATTATTAACAAAAAAATGAATTTACTTAATTAAATAATAACTCAAAAATTCAATTAAAAAAATTCACATAATTAGAATAACTAAATAATCACCATATTAATTACCCTAAATAGGTCAATGTAATAATGAATGATGATTATCTCAATTATCACTTCTAAAATTAATTTAATAATTTAACATAATTTCATAACCCTAGGTTAGATAATCATAACTTAAAGATTCATAAAAATTAAAAAAAGTAAAAATAAAAATAATAATAATTATTCCCAAAACCCCTATAATTATTTCAAATCCCTATAGGGACTCCCTATGGTCCTTGTCCCCCAAAACTTCCATTGTTTGAAATAACCAATAGGCCCTCTCTCTTTATATTTTATTCTCATTTACAATAATTTCTTAACACCAATTATAATTATCTAAGGTTAATAAAATAATAAACTAAATCAAACCATGGTTACATGTTAACACAACTCAACCATATATATCTCTAAAATGAACATCAAACTTAATCAACAAAATCTTGTGTCATCACAATTAACCAATAGTCATCAGAAGTCATATGGATTTTATCTAAAAAATAACCATCAACAAAATAACATAGTCATAACCAAATAAAACACACACTTGTCATATAGAAGGTTGTAATGGCTTATACTAAAACCCAATCAAAAATTTAACCCAAACTAAATCAAATCTAAACACTAATAAAATAAAATCAATTGTAATCATTTTAAAATCATTACAGAGTCAAACTTGATACCCAAAAATACCTTTAATGAATGTGGTTTCATCATTCCATAAACCCATTTTCCTCATGATAATGAAACAAAACATAGTCAAATTCATAATCCAAATAATCATTTACCCATGATCTCTCTATGGGGTTTCCACATTAAAAACATAATGTTCACACCCCACACATAGTCATTTTATTACCAAAAGTAAACCTTGACAACAACATAACAAAATAATGCAAGTGTTTGACTGAGCCATAAAATAAAGACACAAAACTAACATGATGGCCCTTATTAGGGTTTGACCTAAATTCAAAAATAAATGTCAAACTTTCAAATAAATTCATAATACATTCCATTTGAATGTATTTTCCAAAAATAAACTCAAGACTTAAATACATTACTTACTTGGTTGATGAAATTCTACTACAATAGTCTTTTTACACTTTCAACCTCTAAGCACCAAAATTACATGGATATTTTCACAAAACCCATTGCTTAAAACACAAAAAACAAACCCAAAATAACTCTCCATAATCCCTACATGGTTGTCAAGATAAATGCTTCCAACTATAGTTCCCATTCTTAAAATTCATCATGCATAACTGCTTTATATTCCACTTGGTTTCCATGCCAAAAATTTCAGTAGAGTTTCATCAAGGTTTCTAAATATCCAAGAATAAATTCCCAAAATGAACCCAATGAACCCTAAAAACCAATTGAAATATCTTGATCAAATTTTAATTTTAATGCGAGCCAATGCCATGACCCCTAAGTCTTTAGCTTTAACAAAAATAACCAAAACTAATTACCATGACCCCCATGTGGGTCAAGAACCTAACCTAAGTCCCAAAGATTGAAAAGGACTTAACCACATGTAAATCAAACATATATATATGCCAAGCAAGATCTGTTAAAACATGGAAACCATCATACCCTAGTCATTGCAATGCATAGTTTTAAGATGCTTCAATACAAGTTTGAAATAATATAGGGTCATTTAAAAACTATTAAGTCACAGTTTTTAAGATAAATGAAAATATCAATGAACATAAAATATAAATTATAAAATGTATAAATATGACTAATATTAGAACTATTAATGACATAAATAGTTACATGACCAAACCAACTATTGAAGTTGACAAATGAAGAGTTTAAGAAAAATCACAATACCAAATTAATTGAAATGATAAAAATAACTAAGACAACTATTTTCAATCACTTAGACTCAAAAAATGATTGTGTCACAAATGATAATATTGAATAAATATATGTTTTCACCAAGTAAAAACTAACTCAATTCAATAATTACTAAAATTAATCATAAAATTATAACATACAACAATCAAATAATAAAAACATAGTGACTAAATCATTAATACAAACAAGCTTACTATAATATTTAATTTCACTATTATATTTATCCATTATTTTCTCCATGTTTTTGTGTTACATGGATTTTATCACAACCTAATTCAAGTACCGATCCATGCAGTAAACTAATAGACTATCAACAACATCTAGACATATAAGTAAAATAAATATGATAACAACATTTAAATAATATATCAAACAAATAATGAAGCAATACACATTAATAAATCATATCAAATGCTATAATGAAATGTAATCCATAATTATCCTAAAAATTATAACGAAAATGTATCAATGTAGATCACTAATTGTAATACCATAGGAGAATAAAAAAATATATCTCAAATAGTTCATAGCTAGACTATATCAACATAATGAATTAAATACAAGTAACTTAGGGTCATGATAGGGGAGTGTCACATAAGAAGGCTTAGTCTAAATTTTCACTAATGTGTACCTTAGGACCTGACATTGAGCATGTTATGGAGGCATTAATGGTATTTTTACAATAATAGTTGATTTATTTTCTTCTTCAATTTTTGATTAAAAGGCATCAATAGCCTTAAAATAAATATTAATGGTCTTAAAATCAAGAAGAGGTATCTTAAATAGTTTCAAAATTCTATCCATCATTTTTTTGTGTAAGACCAATTTAGCCTTGACTTCCACATACTAAGTCTCAATTTTTATGACCCTCCCCTTAGCAAAATCATCAACTACATGATCTCCTCATTGGTATTATAAACAATTACCTCAATTTCAACTCAAAAGTTGTCAACTATAGCTTTGATAAAACCTTCATAAACATGTTTTATAGATAACTTCATGTGTTTACACCTACAACTCTCATATCCTTCAAAATATATATGTATCTTCCTTATTGAATATAAAATTATTCCACTAAATTCCACATCTCTCGATGTTAGTCAAACAATTTATCTCTCTTGGTGGCCACATGACTTTGTTCCTATAGAACTTATTATGCAGTTATTAAATTTATATGGGTGTAAGCTCTATTGCTTGTAGTTGGCCCCTAAAAATTAATCATGCCTTTCATATATTTAATTTTATTATACAATTTTGACACATATCCCCATTCAATATGATATTTAACCTTTGTTGATGTTATTACATAAAAAATGTGATAGTTTTTCTTAGTTGCACTTTCTACATTATCCATAATTTCCACATGAGCTTGAATGATATTTTCTTGTAATCTATGACTAAATTATTCATAACTCCTAAACATTTTCTTTATTACCTCTCTAGTATCATCTAATGAGTATAAGGATCCTCGTTATACTCATATGGATCCATGGGGTTGAGATTTATCTTCTTTTTTAGAGAGAAAATGTCCTCAATGTTCCATATCCACATTTCCCCTTCTTCCATCATAATTTTTAATTTAACTTTTTTCAATGTATTTTTTTTATCAAACTAGAATTCCATTATTGGATTCTTAGTGATTATTAAATCATGTCTTCCTACTTTTTCTTCTTTAACCTTTGAATACATGCGGGTATATACACCATTTCTTGTGATTTTTCTTAATCTATGGATGAAGGGGTGGAATAAGGACATTTCCCTATAGGACACATCAAAACTATACTCTGATGGGTTACATGGAGTGTTATAGGTTACTCTAAGAATGAAGGAATGTATTTATTCCATCTAATGACCTTATTATTATATTTTATATCAATATAATATTTTGTCTTACCTAGTGCATTATACTCTAAAACCATGAATGAGTCTATCTAGTTAGCCTGGTCAACTATCATCCCAAATTGTGTGGATAGCTTGGGAGGTGTATCATATGTATTAAAAATGGAAGTATTCACCATATTTTTAAAATGCACTTGTTTCTTTGGCTTAGTATGTTATGGGTTAGTCTGAGTAAAAAAGGAATAAGCTAAGGGGTATTAAGTATATTTTTCATATGAATTGTGACTAGTTTATGAAAAATGTAGTAGTAATATTCATAGTATGGGAATACTTAGTAGGATGCTCAATAAGAAGAAAATACCAAATTATAGGATTTTGGGATGTGGTAGGTAAAATTGGCATTATGACTACTTGGCATGTATATGGTGGGCCTAAAAAAAGGAAATAATGGGTGGTACCTATTATAGTAGTTCCAATTAAATAAGTTACTAAATAATCAAGAACCTAGGTACTCACATTTTGGGATGAAATTATAGGGGAATTTTCCATTCTAGTTATTGCTTAAGTAGCCTGAGATGGATTGTTATGAGACATAGTTGATAATGATCCCTGGTATGGGACCTCTTATTCAATCACTTATCTTTCACATGTTATTTTTATGCTAACAAATTAGTTGTAAGTAAGTCAACCTTTCACTGATCAAGCCCCTTAATATATTCACATGTCTTTGTTTACCCATATTCAATCTCTTCCTCCTCCTCATCATCATCTATCTCCTTATAAATTTCAATCCCCTTAAGTTATGTGTCTTCTTAGGATAATCATTAATCTTGTTCATTATCATCTTCATATTTAATTTCAATAGGATCTACTCCTACATGTAACCTATCCTCTTCTTCTTATTTGATTTCTCTTTGATCCTCATTAGGATCCCCCTCAAAATCATCACATAGAGGAGCTTATCTAAAAAATAATCCTTCATAAGGCCTCTTTTCTTCTTGTAAGACTATATGAGATAAATGAGGAGCCTTAAGATTCATTTATTAGGTATTTAGAGGTTATATAGGAGGAGTAATAGATGATCCTAAATTGGGTGGAGTGGAAGATAAAGGGATCATAAGGATGGAATGATAGAGTTGAAGTGAGAATGGATGTAGTTATGGGTGGAGCCATGGTATGGACCGATGATGGAGAAATAGCATTGATATGAACTTGAAAAAAAATAAAGGGAGTATTACATGTTGCATTATGCCTAATGGAGGCAGGGGTGTGAAAGAGAATGGGAATGTAACTCTAATAGGACCTATAGACCTTTATATTTTAGCTAAAAGTGGAGGGGGAATAACAATAGTTGAAGGCATGTATAAATCTTGGTAAAAACTAGGTCTATCTTTGGAATCATTTTCCCTAGAAGGACCTGCCTCTTCAAGTTCACCACTTTCCCTTTTTGTACTTATATTAGAAGGAATCCCATGAATTTGTATAGATGTATATTTATTTATATCTATCCTTATGGAATCTTCTTATGTCATTGTAGGATCACATTAGATCCTCTGAATTACTATCATCGATGTGCCAAAATTGTGCATTTCAATAACAAATTTAATATCATCTTGAGAATTCCTTAATATAAAATCATTGCCATATGATTCATGCCCATAAGGAAATTTATCCTTATTATATTTATTTAAGTGCTCTTTAACATTATCTTTATGGTTCTAGTACTTTTAAGGTGCCATCTTTAGACAATAGTGCATTCTAATTTTGCTTAAAGAGATGAGGTGATCTCATATTGTGTATTATGTATGGCCAATGCCAATGGGAGTTGGGGTAAGATCTCCTTTTATGTCACCTATGAATTGAATTCCTACACTATCTACCAATTATGCATCAATTTCATATTCTTCCACTTTCTATCGAACAAGATGTGGCAAATAAAGAGGTTGTGTTATGTTGCATTCTTTGTTGATTACGATGCACTCTAGGTAGTAACATTAGTCACCTATTTTATTTAGAGTTCTCTTGATGTGGTATGATAAACTAGGCATATTTTAACCATATATGGCCTAATATACCATGGGTTATAATGTTTTTTTAGCATCTTAATTATTTTTCTGAACTTGTGTACATAAAGAATGATAAACTTGTCATAAATCTTATTTTTGGGGTACTCTATGGAGGGATCCCAAGGTTTTGCAATTGATGAATGAATTTTTAAAGTTATGGCATCCAAAACATATGAAAACATGTATAAATTTCCATTAGGTAAATTTCATAAATTAATAATGTGATGCATCAAGTTGAAACAAATAGTTTCACCCAGAGCAATGATTTTGTTTGAGATCATCATGATGTTTAGTTATAGGAATCATAGTTCTTAGATGTAATAAATTATAGTGAAGTTATAGAATTGATTCATTAGACATATAATTTCTTATACCTGGTCTAAAATATGTTATGGGTAAAATAAACTAGGCCTTTAATTGTGAATTTATTTGGGTTCTCAAGCCACTTTGTTGTTTACTATGGATAAAATTCATAATTAGTCATGAATTGACCATGGCATGGTTATAAGTCATGTTGATGGAAATAAGTCTATAATAATTATCAAATTCATTTCCACTAGTATAAGCCATAAGAGTACTATTGAACCTATGGTGAAATATTTTCCCTAGAATTTGTCCATTTGTAAATAAGTCAAAGAGCAATTCAATGCATAGAATTACCTTTGGTTTCACCATACCATTTTGTAGGCCTAATACCTTGATAGCGAACATGTCATCTTAATATATTTGGGTGAATATATAATATTAATCTTCTCCCATGTATGGCTATACATATTCTACTTCATCCCAAACATCTAGATAATGTTTGAACTTGTGTTGTAATGTTTTTGAATCAAACATTGTGTATGTATATTTGGTCATGCCTATAATAGAATATACTAAATTATGAGGACTAATAAATGTGAAGGCCATTGCAATTTTAAAGGAATTATGTTTTATCTAAAACATCAAAGTCTCTAAGATTTTCCAAAACTCTGATTTGTGATGTGGACAAGTTATCTTGAAGTCAATGTGATTAAACCTTACTTTGCATATGAATCTATAAATTTAAATTAATCTTATCTATGAATTGAATTCATTAACTTTATAATCTTTGAGAATTAGTATCAATAACAACTTTCACTTCATTCCCCATCTACCTTTTTTATTTGAATTTTTATTTTGAAATGCTAACTTTAATTTTCTTTATCACCATGTGTCTTGTTCTCACTATTCTTGGGTGCCTTGTCATATTAGTATGATATATTTCCCTTTTTTGTGATCTCAAATCTATATTTCATGTATTTACATTTGTTTTTTCAACTTGGAGACACATGGTTATGTATCATTCATCCTCTAGTGGTTACTCATTATACTTTATTTATTTTGGCCATAGGATTCTAGGATGATGATACTTATTGAGATCTCAAGAATCACATTATCTAGAGTATTAAAATCTTCATTATATGTTATGTAAGTCATGATTTGGTAGGATTATGTCATTTTTAACAATATTTATACTTTGAATAATTAATTTGGACCTTGCCTTTTTTAGACTATAGGTTCTTAGGAGGATGACACTTGGTGAATGATTGGTGCTTTGCTCACTTAGATGACTATATAATATAAGTTTGATAGTATTAATTTATTAAAATATAGGTTAACAAGACGATGACATGTGGATATATCTCGTTGATCCAATCACTTGGATGAATCCATGAATTTTACTTTTTTAATTTAACTCTAGTTTAATGTGATGATGACACATGGATGATTCTCATTTCTTTGTTCAATCACATGACTCCATGAATTTTAATTTTCTTATTGAAATCTAGGTTAACACTATGATGACATGTTGATGGATCTCAATGTTCCACTTGATTGGATGAATCCATGACTTGAACATTTTTTCTTGAAATCTAGGTTAACGAGATGATGAAACATGGATTTTTATCTCTACTCTGAATAGATTAATGGCTTGTCCAATCATTGAAGGCCATATATGAGTGGGTTTTTGACATTTGGCATGATTAGGTTAGCTTAGAAATACTATAAAGATGTCATGTAACAAACTAAGGAACTGAATATCCTTCATAGGATAAAAATGAAGGTAAAATAAATTAGAACATAACACCATTAATCATAATTCCATTAAATAAAAACATGATATTGAATACACATTTTGAAAGTAGAGAAAAGAATCAAAGCTAATAGATAATTAATGAATGATGTCAAAACTTTGATTTTATCCTTTTTGGAACTCAATTAAATTAGACTTTAAAAAAGACCTAAAGATTGTTCACGCTTGATCAATATCATAATTTCTAAGTTTGATATGGACCATGGATAAAGATGTCTTCAAAATAATGTGTCCATATTTAAATTTTTAGAATGTGGTGTGTTGGGGCACAACACCCTATTCATCATGATATCTTCTCCATTTGATGGTTTATTTATGTTATGAATAGATGTGAAAATTTATTCATTTATTTATGTGATATGGGCACTTTCATTAGTCCTTTAGTTTCCTTTGGTATGCATATGTTTAATTTCAAATGCTTTGTGGCCTATTACATGACGTATAAAACATGTTTGATTGAATATGCAACCACTAATTTTTAAATCACTTCTAGCTCTCTAGGTATTACCACTAGTATGTTGTTAATTAATTACCTCACATTCTTGCATTTTTACATAATAACCTATTTTAATTCCATGTCCATGCATGAATCCTCCTCTTCCTCCTTATGTTACACCTTGTTGTTTGTATAACCAATTTTCCTTTACCTTATGTATACACTAATATGATCTTTAACATATCATAGCTTGATCATACAAGAATTATATTGAATTTACACATGTAATCCATTCACACATCTTAATGTATTCTCAACATCTTCTTCCACTTGACCCACATTGATAGAAATACTATAATATGCCTTGGTATACTCATTTGCAATCATTTTGTTGTCTCATATTTTTGAGCTTCTTAAACAAAATAATACTATAATCCACAATAATTATCTTAGATCTCATCTTGATAAAAAATATATCACATGTCTTAATATTTTATTTAATTTTTTGTACTCTTTTATCTTTTATATTTTCCCACCATAAAGATTCATGACCTTTAAAATTTACTCCAATGAACCTAAATCACTTAGGTCTTTTGTATATTCATACTCAAAATATCTATCTAACATAATGGTCTAGTTAATGATCTCTTTAAGA
>JARHVA010007816.1:180000-275000 GCA_037957365.1 Torreya grandis
AGACAATAAATATAGATATTAGAGGGATAAGTGAGGGAATCATGTTATATTACCAAATAAAAAAACATATATTAATATAAATTTAAATTTTATTTATATATTTTATATCAACTAATTACCTCCATAAGTAATCATTACCCAAATGACCTCCATATGTAAAACATGCACTTTTATATTTTCTTATTAGTACCTATTATACATGTATCTATTGTAATCCATTGAAACTAGAATTTTAAATTGGAAAATGTGTAATAAATACACATAAATTGTTTTTTCATTTTCTTTAGTTTTAAAACTAACATTACAATACATTTATTAAAATAAAAATAAAAATATGTTTATTTTATTTTTATATACAATCCTTATGAGATGGGTAATGATTAAATGACCCACCTATCCATCACATTAAAAAGAGCATAGTATTAGGCATATATTATTTCTTTCCCTCAAATATTATCTCTTTATTTTTATTAGGCACATATTTTTTTATAACAAGTATTGTGGTTCTATGGCACATTTCACCATTAATGAGCAAATTTTGCACTTCCCAAATATTCAATTTTTTGGGGTGATATTGGTAACAAATGGAGAAAAAATAAAAATTAAATTAAATTAAATATTTTAGGGTATCGCAATTTATAATGTTATAATTTTTTTTCTATAATTCATGTTCATATATATATATATATATATATATATATATATATATATATATATATATATATATATATATATATATATATATATGTGTGTGTGTGTGTGTGTGTATGTATGTATGAGAATATCAATTCTCCAAATGAATTTTGTAATTTATTTGTAATTAAATTTTTATAATATGAATAAATTAAATTTTTCAATAATGTATTTGATAGGATTAGGATTGTGACAAATTTATTTTATGAATGAATAAATTTTTAAGATATCATAATAAGGTTATATTTGTATCATATTTATTTCTTTTTTCATGTTAAATATTTTGTGATATATTTTTTTATTAAGAATAAAGATGGTTTTTTTTACTAGGGACTTGAACCTATATAAGTAACATACAAACCAGACCCGTAAGGCCAAAATAAAAAATAGTGTGTTCTAAAGTCAAACAAAATACAACATCAACCCACAAATAATAGGATAAAAATCTAAGAACAACCATAGAACAACTAAATGTTACATCCACCCATGGCCTCTTCCCAAATTCTAATATGTCTTTTTAGGTCCAATTCCTTTTGTTGAAAATTTTGGGTAGATAGTCTAATATCCTTATTACACTCACTACAATTTTAATATTGTGAGGATGAAGGCTATATCTTTTCTAAATGATACTCAAAAGAGTTTTAATATTCCATAGACTATTGATGGTGTCCTTATCCAACACTTTACTAACCTCCATAAGAGATTTTACATTCTCCTTTAGTCTTGCATTCTCCCTTTCCAAGATTGAAACCATATCCCTCAACCTCTTCAATTGGGCTGCCATCTCTTTCTACTCATCCTCAAAATTATATTAAGTAACTAAGGATGAAAGAGACTTGGTATGTACCTTCTAAGCTATAAATTCACACATAAACCACCTAAGAATCACTTTTTGAAGATGAAATTCCTCCTCAATGCTATCGACTTTTCCCTATCCAACGAGAAACTTAGACATTTTATGAAGCTCAAAATTTAATCCTTAATCCTTGGTCAATGACCTATGAATGGGGTTTTTATCTTATTCCATGTTGGCCTTAGAAGTTTCATAACCAATTAGAGTCTTCCCCTTATTTTTTGACTACAAAAATTTGATCTTTAACAAATTTAATCCCTCAAAATCCTATTCCTCCTAAACAATAGTCGGGTCTTCTTTAGAATCACCCTTATTAGTAATATTTTCCCCTTCCTTTTTAGTTTGAGACTTGTCCTTGGAAAATATCCTTAGTTTATGATTTTAATGTTTTGTTTAAGAGCTTGTATAAACCCCAAATTTTTTAATACCTTGTTTACCAAGAATAGGGATCTTTAGTTCACTCAACTTTTTAGGAGCTCTACTACTAGAAATATTAGGTTTGGAAGGAGGGAAACATAGGGGATATTATTCATTCTTATAAAATCCTTATAGATTATTAAAATTATATCATGAAGCAAAGTTTCACTCTTATTGACATGTCTTACATCTAGAATGGATATTTCAAGTGAGTGTAATATATAAAAAGACAAACTCGGGGTAATAATATGTTTGATGTAATTTATGAAAATAAATTAATACCAATGGAAAACATTTTTCCTACCTTCCAATGTGATATAGATCATGACCAACTTAGTTACATCACCAAATGGAGGAAGAAATGTCTCCTAGTCAAATCCACTTTACAAACGATGAAGCACCTCCCCTTCTAACATAAAATTTTCCTTTTCATCCTTGTAATTTGTACCTATTTTGAACATTTTAGTGGCTTCAATATCCAATCCAATTACTTGGGCTATCAGTTCCTTGATGATTTCTATAGAGACATCATTGAATACCACATCTCTATAATTCTAATCCCTAAAAAACTTTTCAATTTTTTTTATCATTTCCTTACACCCTTTGCATGAAATTCATCATTATTAAAATTTTAAGTATCTCCAAAAACTCAATATCATCATTAAAAAATACATCCAATATGGGCTCAATCCATCTTGGTTTTTTTACTAACCATTTCAGATGTCTTCGCAATTACCTTTTTCACCGCAGTGATTTTTATTAAGTCTTGTTTGAAGGAAATACACATAAATATAGTCTTATCAAGTAATAATGATTCTAATAAATACAATTTATGACTATCATAATAACTACATGTGTGGGAATAAAGTTTCATAGCTTTTTACATAATTGTCCATCTTTATTTGGCACCTGTATGATGAATCCAATACATGGGACCAAGGAGTGAGAATTGGAAGCTAGGTTTATCCCTTCCACTAAAAATAATTATATTAACATACCCCTTTCCAATTAACACATTAATATAGAAAAAATTATAAAATATATGTAATAAAAGGTAGAACATGAGTGTGTAGTTAATAATTACATAAAGTTGTTTCCCTCTCTATTATTTATATAATCAAACTAGAAATATTTTATAAATAAGCCCACATTTTTAGATATTTTGACATCACTCCTTAATTATAAAAATGGTTTAAATCCTGATTCCCTTCTCTAAACACATGATAAATGGTGACCTCATGGAAAGAATCAATAAGAAGGTAAGCTTCTTATATGATATGATTTATGATACAATTTTCTAGATTATTTTTCAACAAATAATTTATTATGTTAAAATAATCACCTTCTATCATAATTATATTTATCATGAGTTCTTTTTCCAACCATAAACCCCAAAGATTGGTCTGAGTACACATGATTCTAGCATAAGTTGTAATGAAATCCCCTTTGTCATCACTCAAAATACCCACACCATCTAAAGCATCTAGGTTACCTTTTAATGCCCCATTAAAATTTAATTTCACCCAACCTAGAGAGGGTGATTTCTACTTAAATATTTCCTATCTTCAATTATAGGATCTAAAGTACTTCCAACTTGCACCTTAATCTACAAAAGGGATGAAATTATAGCTTCTTGTTTATTGATGCATAAGGATTTACTATAAGGTAAGATTTTTAGATTATCCAAAATACTAAATTGAATTTTCTTAGCCACCATTTTATAGGTAGTTATTTATCCCTAAAAATCCTATTGTTTCATTCCTTCCAAAGAGTCTAAATGATATATGGTGGCACTAACTTCCAGATGTTTTTAATCTTGTCATTCTTATAAGGAGGATTCTAATTTAGCCAAACTTATATAGAAAACTGATATAAAACCTAGGTGATCTATTAATTTTCAAAAACTAAATTCTAAACCTTTAAGGAAAAATAACACCCTATAAAATGATGTGAAACTAATTCATTTTTAGTTTTATACATAGTACATATATTTATCAAACACATCCCTATTTTCCTTAGGTTATCAATAGTTAAAATTTTATTCTAAATATAAAACCACAAGAAGATATTTATCTTAGGGATCAAGTATTTATTCCACATACTGGCCCAAATAATGTATTTCCTAGGACCTTGAAAGATCAATTGATAACTAGATTTGATGCTATGAGAACCTTGAAAAAAATCCTTCCAAATAAATTGATCATCCCTAAGAAACTAAAGAATATGAATGGTTTTAAGGAGAATCTAAAGGTCATGTAAGACAATATTATCTTTAATAGAAATATTAGATCCATATGAGGTTTTTTAGATCCTATTGCCATTTGTAAACTCCATATAATAAGAAACTTGGAACCCATAGGAGCAATTGATTTTCATTACAATATGTGACTATGGTTCTAAAGAGATTATAGGTTTGTCTTAAAACCATGTATCCTCCCATAATTTAACCTTTTAAATGTCACATGTATTCCATTTTCTCCCATCTATAATGATAGATGTTTGTCTAAAAACCATGTATCCTCCCAGAATTTAACCTTTTAAATGTTACATGTATTCCATTTTCTCCTCTTTATAATGAGACCTTTGCTGGAAATCATATAAATCTTGAAGGAGGAACCTCTAGTAAAATGATCCTAAGTTAAGAATCTTTCAAATTTTTAGAGTGCAAATATTTAGCCTATAGGATTCTAATCCATAAAGTGTTACTAGTGATAAATATCTAAGCTAATTTGTAAATAATTTACAAGATCATCCACCCTAATCTTTCTGAATCTCAGTCCTCCAAATCCCTTTAGATCATAAATTATATCCTAAGTAACTAGAGAGAATTTATTATTTTCCTCCATATAAGACTAGATGAAACTTCTCTGAATATTTTTAAATCTATCCCTAATAATCCTTTGAATTTTAAGCATAGAAATTAAATAAACAAGAAAGATTTGAACCACACTCTTAATGATAACTAGCTTCCCAGCCAAAGAAAGAAGTTTACCTCTCCAACCAATCAACATTTTTTGAAATCTATCTAGAAGAGTGTTATAGTATGTCATATAAATCTTTGTAATGCTCATAGGCATTCTAAGATAAGAAACATGTAACTCTTTGATCTAATAACCTAGGATTGTGGCTATTTTTAGTTTTTTATCCATTGGAGTATTGAAAAAATATAACAATATTTTCTCAAAACTAACTTTATGATGAGAGGCATATTCATAGTATAATATCACCCTTTTTAATTCTTCTTTTTTCCCATACTAAGGATTCAACCATAAAAATAGTTTCATCCATGAATTTTTAGTGAAGAGGTGGTCCTAGATTGTGGACAGGTTTAAAAACATTTAGTTCACCTTCTCTAAGGGATACCAGCAAAAATATACCAATGTATTCCATCATAATAATGAAGACAAAAAGGGAAATTGGGTATCCTTAGATGATAACCATTTTAATACAAAAGTAGATCATATAAACTCCATTAATTAAGACATATAATATAGCATTACAAATGTAAACTTAGATTAGACACCTAAATGTACCTTCAAACCCAAATTGGGTCATAACCATTTCTAAAACCTTCTAATCTAGCTTGGCATGCGCCTTGTTTATATCAAGATTCAAAATCATCCCTACTTGAGCGCTTCTATTTATGGATTTAATTATTTCATGGACAGGTATATAACCTTCTTGAATTTGCCTCCCCAAACAAAACCACCCTACTAAGCACCAATTTTTTTATCCATTAAGGAATGCATTATCAAATATATAAATTTAGTAATGATTTTATAGGTATTATTACAAAGGCTAATAGGTCTGAATTTAGAGAATTAGTAAGCCCTTCCTTTATAGGAATTAGTGTAATAAAAATGTTATTTATCTATTTCAATATCTGACCTAAAGAAAAACTCATTTACAACATCCACCACATCTTCCTCAATCATTTCCCAAAACATCTGAAAGAAGTAAATGGGATAACCATGTAGGCTTGATGCCTTGTCCTTGCCCATGATAAAAATTAGGAATTTAACTTCATCGACTGAAGCAAGCTTAACAAGACATAAATTTTCTTCATGAGAAATAAGATGTGGTATTTCTTATAGTAATTCTTGCTCCATTATTACATTACCTCCCAGACTTTTAAAAAATAAATTATTGAAGAATGTAATACTTTCCTCTTTAATGAAATTATTAACTGAGCATAGAATCCCTTACACATTTCTATTGTGTTTACTATCATTGTGAGCTTGAGGTTTCAATGTTTACACATGGAAAAATTTGGTGTTAATGTCCCCATGATTAAGCCAAAAAACAAAATATTTCTATCTCTAAAATATTTCCTCCCTGGTAGCCATATCATGATAGTCACAAAGTAATTTTTTTTATTTAGAGCTAGCAAGAAGATCATAAAAATTAGAAACAATGGTTTCCTCCAACCTAGACAACTCTTCCCTCAAATATTTTTTTTACATGAAAACATTACCAAACACCTATTTGTTCCACATCCTAATATTATTTTTGACTAATTTAAATATAGATACCAATATAAACATATTTGAGCCATCTATCAAAGTGTCACACCACTCAAAAATTTGTCCTTAATCTAAGGGTGATGAAACCACATATGTTCCATCATTTATTTTATTATTTTAATTTATCCTCAATGATAGATCATAAAATATTGTGATCTAACCCAATTTTTGGGAGTGATGAAAGAAGAAAATATTCATTAGATAACTAGTCTATATAAACCAAAACCCTGTCAAGTCTAACTTGGATGAGATCTTCACCCTTCACTCATCTACTTATTAGTCTAGGTAAATTAGGTCTTATTAGCTCAACATAAAAAAGAGAATAATTTTCTATTAAAGAGGTAATATAATCCCTACTATTAGCCATAACTTGATTCCATCCATTTTTTCCCATGGAAATAATGGAGTCTTAAAGTCTATATCAAACACCCAAGGTAACTCCTTAGAAGAATCACTAAAAATAGATCAATCCTCCCATAACATTATTATAGTAACAAGTGAGTTATGATAATAGATATTTGAGAAGATACACATAAAATGATTCTCTTTGTTAGTAAAAATAATGGTTAAGTGATACTTGGACTTGAATAAGACTTGAACATCCACCATCTTTGCATTCCAAAATGTGATTATTTTACTAGAAGCCCCAATGGAACTCACACATTCTACTCTAGATTCCTTCCATAGAAGATTTTTCATATCAACATTTTTTTATCTAGCTTCATATCTTGTATGGCCAAAACACCACTATTATGACTAAATCTAAAATCTCTAAAAACTATTTATTGATGGGAACTATTCATTCCTCTAATGTTCCATGAAAGTAGCTTCATCTATTAATTTTTTTAGAGGGTTTAACCACTTTAAAAGGGAGTAATGATTGAAATACATTACCAATATCCACTTTGGTCACCTTCTTAAGAGTCTCATTTTTGTTAATCTTCTTGCCTTCACATGGAGAGTTATATTTGTATATGTACCCCCATGTTTGGTAGCCATGGAAGGATATTCAATTTTCTTCCCCTTACTAGATATTTGGGAAAATAATGGGGTGGATCCATATTCTTTACTTTCATCATAATAACCATTTTACTTAGGTGATAAAATTAAATCCTTTCTTAGATTTGACTAGTTTTTGAGATTAAATAGACATGAATTAATGTTGTTGTCAATAGAAAGGAGGTCCAATATTAAATGTTCTTCCAGAGATTATCAACAATAAAATTTATATTTTATAATAGATATTTATGAAATGGGATTCAGGGAAGAGGATTCACCAAGTTTTATTATTCATAAGCATCCCTGGACTCAACATGGTCTGCTATGAAGCCTTCGACAAATAAATTTCTTGGCTTGATTTCTCCTCCAAAATTTGGAACCATATAACAATATTCATAGGAGGATTTGAGTTAAAAAATGAAGCTTAGATTGACTTCCTCATACTCTAGGGAATATTGAGCTTATATAGGTTCTTGTGTATACTTATTTACTTCATAAACAGATAGGTCCTTACCTTCAGTAACTAAAACATCTTCTTCTAAATGAAGCCTATCTAACACCATTTTAGTTTTCACTCCCCTAACCTTATATTTTTCCTTATGCTTCTCAATCTAAATGTTTCTATTAGTAGACTTGTAAGATAGATTACCCATAGATTTATTTTTCCATAATGGCCCATCCTTATTGATCATTTGAGTGGGTCTATTTTTAGTCCCTAATGGGCACAATTTTGTTGAATGGCCCTATTTGATATATTTAGAGCAAAGGAGTGTTGATTTTTTGTACTTGATTATTAACATAGTTCCCCTTTAGATAATAGAGAATAATGGGTTGGATCCATATTATTTACTTTCATCATAGTAACCATTTTACGTAGGTGATAAAATCAAATCCTTTCTTAGATTTGACTAGTTTTTGAGATTAACTAGAGATGAATCAATGTTGTTGTTAGTAGAAGGTATGTTTGATACCAAATCTTCTCCCAAATATTGTAAGAAATAAAATTTGTTTTTGAAAATAGATATTTATGAAATGGGATTTAGTTAAGAGTATTCACCAAGTTTAATTATTCATAAGCATTACTGGACTCAACATGGTCCTTTGTTAAGCCTTTCAAAAATATATCCCTTACCTTCAATTCTCCTCCAAAATTGAAAACCTTATAACAATCTTCAGAGGAGGATTTTAGTTAATAAATGAGGCTTAGACTGACTTCCTCATACTCTAGGGAAGATTGAGCTTCTATAAATTCTTATGTATCCTTATTTACTTCTTGACTAAATAGGTACTTACCTTTAGTAACTAGAATATCTACTTCTAAATGAAGCCTATCCAACACCTTTTTACTTTACACTCCCCTACCCTCTTATTTTTTCTTATGATTCTAAATCTTAATGTTTCTTTTAGGAGACTTATAAGTTATATTACCCATATATTTAATTTACCATAATGTCCCATTCTTCTTGGTCATCTAAGGGGGTCTATTTTTAATCCCTACTGGATTTTTTTTATCAAATGGCACTATTTGATACATTTAGAGAAAAGGAGTACTGAGTTTTCATACATTATTATCTAACATAATTCCCATTTATAAGTATACAAATATACAACACTAGAAATCACCTGATTCACATGATAATTAACATATAAAAAATTATGAACAAATCTCTTTCTTGCCTTTATTTCAACATCAAAATCAATTAGGTAACTAAATGTCTTGGCCACACTGATAAAAATATCTTCTTCCCACAATTATAATGGCAACCCAAGGATTCTGACCCAAATGGTAATGATGTTAATATCTTCTTTTTATGGGTCAAAACCTAACTACCATTTTCTTCGAAAAAGACCAAATCAACCAAAGAACTAGGGACCCCCCACAAGGATATGAGTATAGTCCTCCTTATTATACAATCTTGTCAATAAAAATCCATTTAAAATTATTGAGATCTCCATGTGGACCTTTGGGTTACATTTCATTAAATCCCAATGGTTAAAATCATCTATATTGGGTTAAGATCCTATAAACTTACCCATAAGATCACACTCCATTCTTGAATATGCTCTCTAAATCAATTGTTAGGAACTTTAATATGAAATCCCCTATTATCAAGAGCAATAGGGAGAGATTAATTTGGTTGACTCTCTTGTTGCTCAACATTTTTATCTTTCATTTTTAAGGCCCAAGAAAACTTACCTTTGAAAACCCCACTTGAATCCATGCTTACTCCCTTGTTGGACTGTTTTTATTCTACCTTATAGTTTCCTTAATTCTAGGACCCAAAAAAGCATTGGATGCATGTTGTTATCCAAAACCACAATGGGAAATGTTAGCTTTGACCCTTCACCCTCTAAATTCTTTGTTCACATTTTTCTCCCATTCTTCTTCTTCACTCCTCACCATTAATACACTATGAGGTGAAAAGTATTTTGTTCTTTTTATTTTTTGGTATTTTAGATTTTTTTTATAAATGTGATTTTTTATTATTTTATAAATTTGTATGGGTGTGATAATAAATTTTTAATAAAAACATATGTATTTTATATTCTAAATAATTAAGTCAAATAAATATAATTATCTAAGAATTCAGAATATAATTTCTAAACACATCCTCCAATAGTATAATACATCTTAGCTTGCACTTTCTAAGAGATTTTTTAGATGTTTATTTTTATAATGTAAATATATTTAAATAGTACATAATAAATCCACATCATTTCACTTGTTTAAATATGATTTCCATAACTTTTTAAGGAAAAATATAAATGGATAATAGTCATAATTTATTTCCCTGGAGCCAAGGTTTCCCATCAAATTTAACTCTTACATGGAATATGGGCCTAAATTTTATGGTCAACCCTTCTTTTCTTAAATTTTTATTTTATGATGATTAACTAATCAACATTTCCTTCCAAATGCTAATATTATTTATGGTATATAAGAAATACACGTTAGATAAAAATACATATTAAGTATAATCTTAGTTTTTTTTATTCCAAGGATGAGATCTAGAATTAGTGGAATTTTTAACATGCCATGAATACTAATTGGTCACCTTTTTATTGTAACCATAAATGTATTATTATTTTATATAATTAATAGATACATCGATGAGTTCTATTAAAAGATTAAAATATTTTTTCCTTAAAAGTCATTATTTTAGTAGTTAACTATTTTATGTAGGTTTATGTCATGTTTTAATAGTTAACTATATAATGTTAGATGACCCTTATAGGCATTAAGGTTGTTGGCACAAATAAATCTTAAATTACCATAGTTTGGTTAACATATGGTGGATGTGTGACATATGAAATTTAGTTGGTAAATAAGGATACCATTAAACTTAACAATATTAAATATGTTAAAAAAATTCAAGTGTTTAAAATTTATTTTTATTTGATGGTAAAAATGATAGTGTCTCATTGTTTTCATGATATGTTGAAATCAGTGGCACATCAAATAACATGATTAATTTTCACATATCACCTTGCACACATATTATTCTTATAAACACATGTATCCTTACATGAGACTTACATTACATTTAATAATTATTACACACATTTACTTTCATCTCACATTTTGTTTTTTTCTGGTATGGTTTACATATTTGTTTTCATATCACATTTATTTTTTGTGTTATATTATTGATGTATCTTACATTTAGAGAGGATATGTTTTTAGTACCAACACCCCCCCCCCCCATTATTTGTTTTATTTCTTCTACTTTGCATGAATGGGGCCCTTGTTAATATTTCAAAGTATTCATATCCTAGCATGGTTTACATGGTATTATTATTTATTGAATCAGGACATCATCCACCTAAAAAGAGAATGAGTCCTTGCCTAGTTAATTATGCTTTATTAATTAACCCTAAAAATGATAAATCTTAGATGATGAAGAGCATGTTTCATGAAGGAAGGGTTCCAGAATAAGAAACCCTACGGGTTTGAATTTAAATCTTCATGGGGAAATTAAGTGGGAATTTGCCCTTTCAAAAGACCCTAAGTTTAAAATCATGACTAAAGTCCCTTTATGATCTTCCCCTTTTAAATCCCCCTAAATTCATTAAAAATTATGTTCTCAAAACTTCATGTTTTTTCAACATGAGTAATGCTTTGAGGACCCTAAAAGATTTAACTTGAATCGACATGTCAAGCTCTAATGTTATGTCTTGGCTTGAATACAGATCAATGGTTAGCATTCACTTGAAAGATTAATTTGATGAAGTGAGATCCTCCTAAGACAAACTACATGATAAATACTACTCATTACAAAAGTTTCTATGATATTGTTTTTGGAAACCTCACTCCCATCATTTGATGTTCACAAGAATGTCTTTGATGTTAGCAAGGCCTTCAAAATAAGCCTCACCCAAACTTTTATCTTTAGTCTAGCAGGGGACCTTCTAAACATTAAAAATTATGATAGTTACATTAAACCTAAGGTCATAGTGTTTTTTTAAAAAAAATACTATTAACATAAGAATTAATCTTATAGCCTAAGGATATGTACATTGTGAATTGACTTAATGTTCATGCATCTTGAAGGATATGATGGCCTGCATTCATCCCAAGATCTTAATCCAATGACATGATATCAAAAGGCTTGCCAAAGGAAATACCAATTGGAAATGACCTCATAAATTTCAATCAATGGTTTGTGCTTCATAATTAAGCCCAATCTAATGGCCCACATTTACCCCAAAGTCTCGAGAGAATCAAGAATATGATGTGTGTCATGATTCCATTTGGCTAAAATAAACTCACAATATTAAAGTTGACAATCATGCTCCCATCATTTGAAATTTACAAGGACATCTTTGATGTTACCAAGAACATCAAATTTAAACACAACTGACATATCAACTAATTAACTTTGACCTCACCAATCATGATCAATGGCTCTCACTCATTCTTTGATCCTAATCTAACAACATGAAGTGAAGGTGGACTTTTTTAACTCAAGAATTCAAATCTTGATGACTTGATACCTGGATAAGTTGCATCCAGTGATTTCTTAAGAAAGTTAGAGTGTGTAACTTGGTGTAACCCAATCGTCCAAGACATGAACGCCTAAACAAAGTAGATGTTTGGGATCTTAATAAAAGGATCACATTAATCCTTACATCTAATCCAATATAGAAAAATGAAATGGATTTATTTAAAAACAAATGGCTAGTATAAAAGAAAACTCTCATGAAATGCCATGGAAACATGTTCAGGGAGGTCCACATAAGCACATATAAGCACTAAAAGGCAATCTCAAGATATGGTGCATCTAAAAAGACAATATTTACATAAGTGGAACCATTCATAAGAAATAAGGCATAATACATCTATGAAAACCATCACCTTCACCATTAAAGCCTTAGAATCCCTACCAAAATAACTTAAAGCCTCAAAACTTGACTAATCAAAGACCTAACTGCATTAAGTAAACTCAAATTATCATCTTGAGTATCAAGGATATTCATATTCCATGGAAATTAAGGTCATGGTAGTGTCAAGGCAATAGTGCAAGGAAGAGGTAGACTTATATCTATTTATAGACCATGAAGGGAGATGCTTTAGGGACACTGAATTAGACACAAGGGCATTGGCCAATGGAATGAAGAATTGGTCTTAGATTTTCTTTACCATTGAAGAGTTATAGCTTTTGTCATCTAGTGAATAAAGGGTAGTAGTCACCAAAAGGAAGCTTGATGACCTATTTCTAGTACAAATCATAGGTCTTCATCAAGATACCACCAACCTAGAGGTACCACCCTATATTGACATCATAACACCCTTGTTTACAAATTGTAGGATTGATAATGATTGGATTATTGATGAAGGAGAGTCAAATAATATTGCTTATGTTGCTCCAGTAGCCTTTGAGGGCTGATATAAACTCCCCAAAGCCCATATTGACCTTCCCTCCATAAAATATTGGACAACTTAGCATAATTTGGATATCATCCTAAGACCATGGTTAATCTATGGGGCTCATATAGCTATAAGTCATGATGGTAAGATCCCCATTATCCAATTCAAAGAGGGTATAGGGATCATTATGACCTTGCTAAACAAAGCCTCCAGAGTAGCCACCACCACCTATGTTGACCCTAGGTTGGTTTCCTATGTATACTTCATGATAGAATAAAAACTGACTCCTCCTATTGGGGTAATAAATAGTATCCACTTAGGAAGGTAGTTTTATGGCATTAAGAAGAAGACACTTCAACATTTCACCATGATGTCCTATCACTAGACTCATTGATGGTGTCCACCCATATTTTTGGTGTTAAGAATTGGTCTTTCCACATTAGAATCACTATCTCCCATCATTACTTCAAGTGTTATATCTTCAAGTATCAGGATCATATGCAATTCATCTATGACTACATCTATCCCATATTATTATAGAGCAACATAGGATATCCCATACCTAGGATGCTCCCTCTCATAAAAATATATGTTAATCTCATGAGAGACATTTGGTTTTATCCAAAATGCACTATCCTTAGGATTGAGGGTACCATGACCCAACCATTTAAGTTGTCTATTTACATTCCACTTAAGTTGTCTACACAAAAAATTATGTACCAAATTTCTCATAGAGTTGATAATACCTACAGAGAGAAGAGGAAGGGCATGGTACATCCCTTCCCATTTTTGATTAGGATAACCTTAATCAGAGACTATAAGTAATTAGACACCATGTCCAGACATAGGGATGCTTTTTACTTTCGAAAGGATGAATTAAAAGATTGGGATCCAAAAAAAAAAAGTTATCCCTTATTTGAAATCAAAGCAACTAACCAAAGTGACTTATGAACATATAATTGGTCATTATGACCATTTCCATTCTAAAGTAAAAAACTTTGAGGAGGTCCTTGATAGATGCAAATAGCATGGTTTCAAGCTTGAGCATAGATTTTAAAGGGATGATAAACTATCTGGGGAGAGATAGAAAATGAACCCACTATAATATAATTTATTTCCCTCCACTTCAAATGCACCTCTAGAATAACCACCATAGACAACACTCCAAAACCAAGAAGTAGTTAAAAAGGGACTACAAGATAGGTTAGGTAAAGGCCCTTCATCATCAACCTAACCTCCAAGACCATCTTCCCAAATAGAGCACATTGACATGGTTACCTTGGAATCGTATGAGACGATGGATGAGTTCTTTAAAGAACTTGGAGAAGTGTATGGATCTGATAAAGAGGTTGAATAATCCATAGATAATTTGGCTCAAATTGAAGGATCCCAAATAGTTGGGGAAGAAAATGGGAAAGAAGTGGAATTGGACATTGTCCTTGTCACTCAGAAGAAGAGAAAAGCTGAGATGGCCCTTATTCTTAGGTCCTCCAAAAGACCAAAGGTAACATGGACCCACCCCACCATTGAAGTAAACCTATTCAGTGATGAATTCCCAATACATCATCATGTTATCCTAGACTTGTTTATATAAAGTAAATTCTAAAAGATCCCATCCTAATCTCATTCATGGGAAATCATCAGCACTTCAAGCATAGACAACCATGATATTATCAAACCCTAGATCAAGGAGCTCATGAAGGAATGAGAAGATAGGAGAATTATTAAGGTTGTAAAAGAAAGTGGTAAGAGGATGAAGGATCAAGGAGCATTAAGTGGAAATGGGATTCAAACCCTAGAATTAGCCAAACTCTCTGAACTAGTACCCACTATCATGTATAACCTAGATATAATAGGATTTGAGAGGGTGACAACTAAGAAAGCTACTATTGGCACTAAGTAATTTAATTTTCTAAAGGTGGAACCTTTTGTTGGCCTCACTCATATCTAAGGGAAAAAAATAAGAGAACATCCCATCTATCAAGAATATGTGGCTAGTTTAGTGGTGGCACAATAAGTGATGACCTTGGTTTAAATCCAAGGAATGAAACAAAGGATCACCAACTTGGAGAAGGAAAAAAAAGATTTGGAATCCCAAGTCCTACTTTTAGTCCTTAAAGACCTAGTAACATTTCTAAATAAGTCCTTGGATATTTTCAAAAGGTTGAGCACCCTAAAATCTATATCAATTATCTTGGTGCATAAACTTAGGAAGCCATTGACATTAATCACTCAATGGAAAAATTCTAAGGATTAAGCAGTTGAATTTATTAATGTCCACAACATGAATCAAGTCCAAGGCATCAATATCATCAAGTTGAAACACTTGCATGCCCTTCTATAAGTCATTAAAGACAAGATATTGGACCTAAGTAATTGGTGTGACAATGTTAGCAACATTTTGGAGGAGGAAAAAGGATTGACGGTAAGGATGGAGGAGCTCTTGAAGGACCTATTGGGAAGACCATCCAAGACCAATTCCATAGACCTGATGAAAGACGAGGATTTTAGAGAAAGGGTTAGTCTTCACATCTAGAGCATTAAAGACAACTAAGGCTAGGATACCAAGGATAATTAGAAATTCCTTAGTATCATCATCACATTCAGAAGGTAGATTGTAGAATCCCAATGCATCCAAGAACTCATGGCCAAGGATGACTAAGAATTTTACACATTGGCAAGTCAAGAAGAGGATTGTTTGATGAAGCTTTCCATAGATTTTGAGCTCATTAATGAATAAGACACTAAGGCAAAGAACATCCTTAAATCGTGACTTAAAGGTCCCACCAATGTAACATACAAGAATATTCTTTTGTAAAATATTTGCTAGTTTGTTAGCCTACATTTATCCTTTGTCAAAATTAGCATGAAATCCTTTGGCATTGTATCTTTATATTAAGGAAAATTGTCCTTAGCTTGAATTTGGATATTTTAAGAGAGTTAAATAGTAAACCACCTATGATTCCTATAAATTGGAAAGGGTTACCATTTTGTAAAGGAGAGTTTTTGAATAATTGTATACTAGGATCCTTTAATACAACTACAAAATTTTGAAAGCATTGTTTGTATAGTGTGTTAAAGCTAATGCTATCTCTCAATTACAAGTGAATGTCTTATATCTAAATTATTATTTGGATTTTTTGAACTATATTTTCTATCATAGGTCTATTAATTTGTACTACATTAAATTAGCTAAAAGGTCTTGGGTTTACTTTGTTATATTTTACTCCAGATTTGAATGTAATTATGTTATTCATGTTACAGTAATAAAATTTTTAGAGTAAATATGGTTCTCACTTGTGATCTTCATAATTCCTTTGGATCTTACCTAGTTTATGGTGGAATTTGTGTTTAAACTATATTGCATCATAAATTGGTTCACACATGTTCAAATTAATAAGGAGCTTTGTCATAATGTCTGAGATGGAAGCTTGCAATTACATTTTCTTTTCTTCCTTACCCTCTTTTTTATTTATTTTTATCAAGACTCATTTTAGTTTAAGAATCATTGTCACATAATAATTTAGCTTAGCTTGTAGATCATTAAATATCATAAAGATACAAATATAGGACCATGGTGGCTCCCAACCACCAAATCAAACAAATATTGTGGATAACTCTCGTACTCTATTTCTATTTCACCACAAACATCCCAAAATTGTCACAAACTGTAACTCATGCCTTGGATTTTCATAACCCTAAAATGATAAGTATTCATCAACAATATGAGCACTTGTGAGGTAATTAGAAGCATCAAAAGGAGGAGCTTCATTGGTGCGAGAAGGAAGGTCTATTTGATCAATTGTTATGATTCTTGCATTAAATTTGAAGTATTTTTGACCTTTATAAGTGATTCCTCACTCTAAAAGAAAATATCCTTGGTCTTTAAGTGGTTTCTCACCTATCTTGGTGATTTGTAAGGAAAAAACATGAGTTCTTCATAAAGAATGCTTAGATTTTAGTCAAGGCAACTTTTAGTTTTAAGAACTCATAGTATTTGATTTTAGGATGGCTTATTTTGGTTAAAGGGAGATGATTTTTTGTAAAATCCTAATCTTATTTAGGACATAGGTTATGAAGAATGGTCATCTTTGTATAATTTAGTACATCTTTGAACTTAACTAGTCAAAGATCAATGTCTTTTATATAGTTTTGAATAAATCTTTATAGGATAAGCTTAGTGTGTAGGTTGATTGTTGTTCTTTATGTGATCATATGTAGAAGAACATGTTAAATCTTTTAAGTCTGCCTTAAGATTGTTAAACATTATTCATGAAGATGTAGCATGTAGGTTGTTCCCATTTACATTCAAATACACTGCATATAAATGGTTTTTTAATTTACCTGAGAATTGTATTACCTCATGGAATAACTTTGACACTATTTTTATTGATCAATTTGGAAAAATCATGAGCCCATTTATCATTTATCACCAATTTACAACCATTAAGAGGGATGCAAGTGAACCAATTAGATATTTTAATGTTGGGTTCTAAAAGATGTTTAGTTGGACCATGGATCCCTATAAACCTAATTAGGATTTAGCCTTAGAGGTCTAAAAAGATGTTGTTGATCCTATGACTTTTATGTTTCTTAAAAGGGCTATCCTAGTTATCAACACATTGGCCCAAGCTTATTCTCAAGCAGTGGTTATTAGTGATCAAATGTAATGTTAAGGATAGATGGCTTACTCTATCCCAAATATTAATCCTCAAATTCTTGCATTAAACCTATTCCCAAATAATAACCAAAATACTCCAGCATTAAAGCAACTCCCTACTTTGAATGTATTACACATTGTCTATGCTACCCCAAATTAGAACATAGGTTCCTTGAGTCATCAAGCTACTAATGGATATCATATCAATGACTAGAAGGATTTAGTGCTTATCAATGGTATTAATAATAGCCAAGGTCCAAATTATGAGACTTTAAAGAACAAGAATGAATCTATATTAAAGATGGTCAAGAAACTTAGTATAGATTTCTTGTAATTGAAAAAACAAGTTGGTAATGCTAATGACAACTCTAGAAGAAACTTCACTTTCCAAAAGTGTAACTGGCCTAGGAATAGATTTTAGAATGATAGTTTCTATAATAAAAAAGTTAATGAGCTTTCCTCTATCAAAAAGACTATGAATATCAATCTCACTGATATTACTTTACTAGACTATTGGAGAGTGCATGCTACCTCTAAACATGGTGAGATTGACTATATTGAATTTTGTAAGGCATTTGAGCCTTTCCAAGAGGAACTTGATACATTTGATGTAGTCCCAAACAAATATGTTTCTGTAGGTCTTTCTAGATCTAAACCATCTAACCAAGTGTATATGGTGGAGACATTTCATTTCCCTTTCCAAGAGGATAATGAGCCTGAGAATATTCTTGAAGAGATTGAAGCATTCTAGCAATTCTTGAAGATGTACCCTTTGATGAATAGAGAACAAAAGTAGCCATTGACTACTTCCACTCCCCCTAATAATTATGGAGATCCTCTAGATACTACATTAAAGAATGATCTTGAACCACCTAAGGGTATTTCTTCTAAAGTCACTATAGAATCTTTAAACAAGACTAGTTACAACATTGTAGAGGATATGAAAAAGATCAAAGCCAATATCACCCTACATGAGCTGACTTAAATTATAGAACAAAGATATTTACTTTTGGATTCATTGTCCAAGAAACCTAAGAATCCCCCTAAAAGTGATAGTGATAATGTAACTATAAAAGTAACTAAAGTAGAGTCTCCACCCTTTTTACATAGAATTAGGATATATGGGAAGAATGTCCATAATTGTCTTTTAGATTTTGGAGCTTCAACTCACATTATCCTTGTAGGGATATGTGAACAGCTTGAGTTGACCCTAATTAAATATGATAGGGTGGTCATGAAATTAGACAAATTAAGAATCAAGTTCATTGGGGAGTTATTGAATGTGCATATGCAATTGGCTAGTGAGCCAAGGGTTCAACAATTTATTGACATCCAAGTGGTAGATATTCCCAATGCTTATGGATTGCTTTTGAGTAGAGAATGGACTAAAGCCTTAAATGGTTACATGTCTACTGATTAATCCAACTTATGGTTTCCTTTAAAATGTGTTCCAAATTAGATAAGGGTAGAGAGAGAGAGAGAGAGAGCCCAAGATGAGACACATGATAGTAGAATATAATCATGTTAATGAAAAGGTGAATTTCCTAGATTCTAACTTAGGATATTTTACCCTAGAAGTTAGAAAGGAACCTTTTTAAAAAAATACACTTTAAATGCCTAGTTTATGGAAGTCGTATGTGGATGATGCAAGGTGTAAATTTGGATGAGGAGATGATATTGTATTGATAAACCCTACATAAAATTAATATCATGCTTCTTATAAAGTTAAAATTCTCATGCACTAACAATTTAGTTGAGTATGAAGCTCTTATCTTAAGACTAAAACATGCTATTAAACATAAATTTAAGGAAATCATTGTCTATGGAGATTTTGAGTTGGTGGTCAAACAAGTAAGAAGCAAATACCAATGCAAGTTATCTTACCTCAAGAGATAAAATTTTAGAGTTTCAGATTTGATGGAATATTTTGATGCTCTTAACATCTTATCTATTCCTAGGGAAGAGAATAGAGCTGTTGATGAGATTTCCTCTATTCTAAATAATCTCATGCCCAATTATGGTTCCCCTAACATCAGCATTGAGTTAGTACCATGCCCCTGAATCCCTGACCATATATACCACTTTCAAGTTTTCAATGATGATCAACAAATTATGGATTTGTTAACTAATTCTAGATCCTTTGAAAATCACATCATTGATGAAGCTAATGAAATTTATCCTAAAAGAGAGCTTAATAGTAAAATCATCCAACTAAGTGATAATAAGATACCTAAAGGGATGATTTAACTAGAAATACTATTCGATCATGATATAATTATGGAGACACTTTTGGTGCCTAAACTAAATGGAAAGGACTATCAGGTGGTAGAACTTGTTCCACATGATCAACCATAATAGGTGAATATAGGAAAGGCTTGTACTGAAATGGAAAATAGAAAATCTAGAGAGTTACTTAAAAAATTAAGAATGTCATTGCTTGGTCCTACGAAGATCTAAAAAAATTTGACCCAAGGGTTATTACTCATGTTATCCCCCTCAAATAAAATTGTAAACCCTTTAGATAAAAGCAAAAACCTATCAATCCTATCCTAGAACCCATTATCTTTAGAGAAGTCAAGAAATCACTAGGTGCAAGTGTTGTGTTTCCTATTAGGCATTCCACTGGGGTTGCAAACTTGGTCCCAGTAAAAAAAAAGAATGGGGAAATAAGATTATGTATAGACTTTAGGAATCTACCATGATCAAGTCATCCAGGTTTTTTCAGGATCTACCATGATGGATTTTTTGGATATAATCAAGTGCTTGTTTCTCTAGAAGACAAGATGAAAACAAATTTCATTACTAAATGGGGAACATATGCTTATAAAATAATGTCATTTGGATTAATTAATGAAAGATCCATATTTTAGAGGGCCATGGACCATGTTTTCCAAGGTATAATGGGCAATTACATCATCATTTACATGGATGACCTTACATTTTTATTGAATAATAGGGAGGAACACTTTATACACCCACAATAAGTGTTTGAAAGATGCAAGAAGTACATAATATCCCTTAACCCCAAGAAAATAATCCTCTATGTCACTAAAGGAAAATTATTGGGGTATGTCATTATTAAAGATGGGATTTACATAGATCCTGAGAGAGTGGAATCCATCTCCAATATTGAGCTACCGAATAATTGAAAAGAGTTGAAATCATTCTTTGGTAAAATCAACTTCATGAGGAAGTTCATCTCAGGCTTTGATGAAATTTTCAAACCTCTGAATTATATGTTTATGCCAAAATTTATTGGAATAAAGAATAAAAAAGCCTTTGCTAACATAAAAATAGCAATTGGTCAAGCCCAAGTCTTAATAAATCTTAACTTTTCAAAATACTTTTACTTATATTCATTTGCTTCTAACCACACCATGGTTGTTGTCTTAACTCAAAAGGTTGATGGGAGTAGCCATCCTATAAATTTCTTGAGCACCAACTTCAAAAATTCAAAGTTAAACTAGTCCATGATAGATAAGCAAGCCTATGCATTTGTAAAGGTAGTAAAAATGTTATGACACTACATCCTTAGAAATAAGGTGCACACTCTCTTACCTAACCCATCCACAAAGCTTATGTTGAGATAGAATGATCTTGGGGAAAAAAATAGCAAGTGGATGTCATTCCTAAAGGGTTATGATATTGAAATGAAGATTACCAAACTAGTGACATGTCAAGTCTTGGTCCAGATGATAGCCAATACCAATCCTAAACTCCATATCATACAAGTTGAGTAGTAGAAATTTTAGTCTAATGAATGGTATGACTCCCTCATCTACTTGATTATCAATGGTAATTACCCTCTAAGACTCACTAGAGAGTAGAAGAGAGAATTAAGACTCAAAGAAACTCATTACCTCATCAAAAATGGAGTCTTGCATAAAAATAACTTTGAAGGAATACACTTAAGATGTGTGTCCAAAGAAGAAGCTTCTCAAATCATGTCTACTTTTCATGAAAAACTAGGTAGTGGACATCCTTCAGGGAGAACCACAACTCATAAAATTCTTAGGGATGGGTACTATTAGCCCACCATATTCAAGGATGCTCATAAACATGTGAGAGAATGCCATTCCTACCAAATATTTAACATAAAATAATTAAAGGTAGCCATACCTTTGTAACCTGTGAGAGTAGACAAACCTTTTGCACAATGGGGATTAGATTTTGTGGGGGTGATCAACCCCAATTATTTTGAAGGTCACAAATATGTCTTGACTACTACTAATTATTTCATAAGGTGGATTGAAGCCATAGCCACCAAATAATGTAGGACACAAAAGGTGATCAATTTCTTGGAAGAAAATATTTGCACTAGATTTGGGACCCCAGTTTCCTTAGTCTATGACAATGGGTCTACATTCATCTTGATTGAGATGACTAAATGGGCTTATGACCAAGGTATTACACTCAATTTTTCCTTCAATCAATATCCCAAGGGAATGGAGTCTCTGAATCCACAAACAAGAATCTAATGAAGGCCATCAAGAAGTCAACAATAGAGAAACCTAGAACATGGCACAAACTCCTTAAGTATGCATTAAGGGCTGATAGGATATGGATTAAATAAGCACTCAAGGATTCACCATTTATATTGGTATATGGTCAAGAACCCATATTTCTTGTCATTTTAAAACTCCCTATCTTCATACTCATGCAAGAATATATGGAGGAAAGCCAAGAACTTGTTAATTCGAAAATATTAGACATCATTCAGATGGAAGATGCCAAAGAAAAGGCATTTATAGGTTTTAGTAGAAACCAAAAAACTATGAAAATTTCATTTGACAAGAGATCTAAAGTGAAAGTTTTCAGACAAGGAGACCTAGTCTTCCTTTGGGACAAGGCATCAAAGCCTAAAGGCAAACATGGCAAGTTCACCCCCTTGTGAATTGACCCATACCAAATTTATGAAATTCTAGGTAATAGCACCTTCAAGTTGAAGAATATCCATAGAGATGAGTTCACATTTCCAACCAATGGGAAATACCTCAAGCATTACTTTACCACTACTTCACTAGGGGTCTTCATGGAATAACATCTATCAAATTGCTTAGAGTTAGAATGGGTAGGCTAGTTAGTTTCCTTTATTGCTTTGTTTTCCTACTTGGTTTGTATATATTTGTTTGCTTATGTTTGTTTGTTTCTTGTTGTTTATTTATTTATTTTTTTCTTTTGTTTGAGCTCCTTTTCTTTAATAAAGTTCTTAGACTATCCTAGCCTAGAATTGCTCAAAATTTAGGTACCTCAAGTGGAGGGCATGAATTTTTGCACAATGGGACCTAAGGTTGTAATATAGGTTTGTGTTACAATATAGAGACTTTTAAAAGACTCACATGAAAATTAATTACCCCCCAAGAGTACAAAACATTACCTAAGACCAAGGCTCTAATGAAAATAAGAATCATGTATGTGGAAGGGGAATTCAAAAGTTAAGGCATATGCATGGTTTCACTTAAAACATATCCTTATCTGAGATTAAGGTTTGAAATAAAGGAAATTATCTTAAGGATAAAAAATTTGACCAAATCCTTAAACCTGGCTATCTTGGCTCCCAAACTTTGTAATAAAAAATACAAAAGGAGAGACTTAATGCTAAATCAAAAGATGCAAAGTCAAAGGTGATTCAGGCAATCTCCACTGGGCCTATGGACACCTAGCTAGAAGTGGATCAAGGCTATGAATGGATCCAAAGGTATCAATGTCAGGGATATGGACACCTAGTTGGTAGCAGATCAATGCCCAAGCCTCCCTTAAATTAAGATCAATTGTTTCTAAGATAATATCTAAAGGTGCTCAAGGTTAAATGTAATGGTCAAAATGATATGAACTTGGATGTTGTTCCCTAAAAGTCTCATGAATAATAGTAAGTGGAATCAAAGTACACACATAACATGATTAGGCTCTGACATGAGAATTTGAATTTTTCATATTTGAATCTTGTTTCAACCTTAATTTGACCTAAGTAATGATATAAGGATCAAAGGAGGAAAATGACTTATATGTTGGTTTAAACTAGAGTTTCTAAATTCTAACATATTGTTATGTTTCCCTTATGAGTCTCCATTATTATTGGTACCAACATCACCCCCCCATTCTTTTGTTTTATTTCTTCTACTTTGCATGAATGGGTTCCTTGTTAATATTTCAAAGTATTCATAACCTGGCATGGTTTACATGGTATTTTTATTTCTTTAATTGGGACATCATCCACCTAGAAAGAGAATGGGTCCTTGCCTGGTTAATTATGATTTATTAACTAACCCTACTTATGATAGATCTTAGATGATGAAGTGCAGGTTTCATGAAGGAAGGAAGGGTTATAGAATAAGAAACCCTAGGGGTTCAAATTTAAATATTCATGGGGAAATTAGCAATAATTTGTCCTTTCAAAAGAACCTAATTTTCAAATCATTCATAAAGTCCCTTTATGATCTTCCCCTTTAAAATACCCCTAAATTTGTTAAAAATTATGTTCCTAAGCCTTCATGTTTGGTCAACATGAGTAATGCTTTGAGGACCCTAAAATCTTTATCTTGAATCCACGTGTCAAGCTCTAATGTTATGTCCTAGCTTGAATGCATATCAATGGTTATCATTCACCTAGAAGCCTGATCTAATGGTGTGAGATCCTCCTAAGACAAACTACATGAAAAACACCACTCATTACAAAAGTTTCTATGGTATTTATTTTGATGACCTCACTCTCGTCATTTATCATTCATGAAGATGTCTTTGATGTTAGTGAGTCCTTCAAAATAAACCTCATCCAAACTATTATCTTTAGTCTAGAAGAGGACCTTATAAACATTAAAAATTATGAATGTCATATTAAAGCTTAGGTCATAGTTTAAAAAAAAAACTATTAACATAAGAATTAATCTCATAGCCTAAAACAATGTATATTGTGAACTAACTTAATGTTCATGCATCTTTTAGGATCCAACCACTCATGTTCATCCTAGGATCTTAATATAATGGTACAATATAGAAAGGCTTACCAAAGGCTAGATCAATTAGAAATGACCTTGTAGATTGTGATCAATGGTTTACACTTCATCACTGAGCCTAATCCAATGGCCTACATTAACCCAAAAGTTCCAAGAGCATCAAGAATATGACATGTGGCATGCTTCCATTCAGCTAAAAGAGCCTCATGATATTAAAGTTGATAGTCATGCTCCCATCATTTGACATTTTCAAGGGCATCTTTGATGTTACCAATAACATAAAATTTAAACATAGTCAACCTATCAACCAATCAACTTTAGCCTCACCAATCATGATCAATTACTCTCACTCGATCATTGATCCTAATATAATAGTGTGACATGGAGGTAGACTTTTAAACTCAATAATTTAGATCGTGATGACTTGACACCTGGATAAGTTGCATCTAGTCATTTCTTAAGAAATCTAGAAAGTACCACTTGGTATAACCTGATCATCTAAGACTCGAATACCCAATCAAATTAGACCTATGGGATATTAATCAAAATATCACATTCATCCTTGACTCTAATCCAATAGATCAAAATGAAAGAGCTTTATTTTTAAAAAATGGCTAGTCTAAAAGAAAAATCCCATGAAATGTCATGGAAACACATTAAGGGAAGTCCATGTAAGTGATATGTAAGCACTAAAAGGCAATCTCAAGATATGGCACATTTAAAAAGACAATATTTGTATAAGTGGAACCATTCATAAGATCTAAGGCATGATACATTTATAAAATCCATCACCTTTGCCATTAAAGCCTCAAAAGCCCTACAAGAAGAGCTTAAATCCTTAAAACTTGACTTATTAAAGACCTAAATACATTAATCAAGATAAAATTATCATCTTGAGTATCAAGGCTAGTAATATTATAAGGAAATTAATATCATGGTAGTGTCAAGGAAATAGTTTAAGGAAGGGATATACTTGTATCTATCCACATTCCATGAAGGGAGATGCTTTAGGGACACCAAATCAGACACAGGGGCATTGGCTAATGGAATGAAGAATTGGTCTAATATTTTCTTTGCCATTATAGAGTTATATCCTTTGTCATCCAATGAACAAAGGTTGGTGGTTGCCAAAAGGAAGTTTGATGACTTGATTGCATTCTAAATGATATATCTTCATCAAGCTTCTACCAAACTAGAGGTACTAACCTCTATTGACATTTTAACACCTTTATTTATAGATTTTAAGATTGATAATGACTATATTATTGATGAAGAAGAGCCAAGGATGATTTATTTTGTTGACCTAGTAGCCTTCAAAAGCTACTATAAACTCCCTAAATCACATATTGACCTCCCTTACATAAAAGAATAGACAACTCAACATAATCTAGATGTCATCTTGAGGCCATGGTTAATCCAAGGGGATCATGTAGCTAGAAGTTATGATGGTATGATCCCCATTATACAATTGAAGGAGGGTATAAGGATCATTATGACCTTGATGAGCAAAGCATTTGAAGTAGCCACCATAACCTATGTTGACCCTAGGTGGGTTTATTATGTATACTTCATGATAGAAGAAAAACTGACTCCACATATTAGGGAGTTAATTAATATCCACTTAGTAAGGTAGTTTTATGGCATTAAGAAGAATAAAATTCAACATTTCACCATGATGTACTATCTACTGGACTCATTGATGGCATCCACCTATATTTCTAGTATTAATAATTAGTCCTCCCATAGTAGAATCACCATCTCTCATCATTACTCCAAGCTTTATATCTTCAACTATAGGGATCATATGCAATTCATCTATGACTACATATATCCCATATTGTTCTAAAGAATAATAAGATATCCCATGCCTAGGATGCACACTATCATCAAAATATATGTTGATCTCATAAGAGACATTTGGTTTTATCTAGATTGCACTATCCTCGGGATTGAGGGTACCATGAATCAACCATTTAGGTTATCTATTTACATTACCCTTAAGTTGGCTAAGAAGTAAATTGTGTACCAAATTTCCCATGGATTTGATAACACCTATAGAGAGAAGAGAAATTCCATGTTACATCTCTTCCCATTTTTGTTTGGGAAAACTTTGATAAGAAACTGTAAGCAATTGGACATCATGTCCAAACATAGGGATTTTTTTCTTTCAAAAGGATAACTTAAAGGAATGGGATCCAAAAAAAAAGTTGTCCCTCATTTAAAATAAAAGAAACAAACCAAGGTGAATTATGAACACATGGTTAGTCCATATGACCATTTCTATACTAAAGTGAAAATTTTTGAGGAGGTCCTCACTAGATGCAAACATCATGGTTTTAATCTTGACAAAAGATTGCAAAGGGAGGAGAAACCAACTACAGAGAGATGGAAAATAAACCCACTACAATATAATTTTTTTCCCTCCACTTCAAATACACCTCTAGAACAACCACTATAGCTAACACTCCAAATCCAAGAAGTAGGTAGAAAGGACTAGAAGATAGGCCAGGTGAAGACCTTTCATCATCAACCTAGCCTCCAAGACCATCTTCCTAAATAGATCACATTGATATGGTTGCCTTGGAACCATATGAGGTGGTGGATGAGTTATTCAAGGAACTTGTAGAAGCCTATGGATATAATCAAGATGTTGAGGAAGCCATAGCTGAGGTGGCTCAAATTTAAGGATCCCAATTAGCTAGGGAAGAAAAATGGAAAGAAGTGGCATTGGACTTGGTCCTTGTCACTTAGAAGAAGAGAGAAGTTGAGATGGACCTTGTTCCTAGGTAATCCAAAATAACAAAGGTAACATGGACCCACCCCACCATTGAAGTGAACCTATTAAATGATGAATTCCCAATACATGGACCTATTATCCTAGAATAGTTCATATATGGGAAAATCTAAAAGAGACCATCCCACTCTCATTTATGGGCAATCACCAACACTTCAGGCATCGATAGCCATGATAATATCAAACCATAAATCAAGGATCTCATGAAGGAGAAATAAGAGAGGAGAATTATTGAAGCTATAAAATAAAGTGGTATGAGGATGAAGGATCAAGGAACATCAAGTGGAACTAGGATTGAAATCCTAAAAGCAACCAAACTCTCTGAACCAATAACCACTATCATGTATAACTTGAATACAATAGGGTTTAAGAGGGTGACAACTAAGAAATCTATTTTTGGCATTGAAGAATTCACTTCTCAAAAGGTGAAACCTTTTGTTGGCCTAGCTCCTATCTAAGGGAAAATAGCAAGGGAGCATCCCATCCCATCAGGTTGAGGTGGCAAGTTTAGTGGTGGCATAATCAGCAATGACCTTGGCTGGAATCCAAGGAATGAAACAAAGGATCACCAACTTCTAGAAGGAAAAGTAGGATTTGGAAGCCCAAGTCCTACTTTTAGTCCCTAAAGATATAGTAACATTGATAGATAAGTCATTTTTAGACATGGTTAAAGGCCCTAAAATCTAGATCAATTATCTTAGCCCATAAACTTGGGAAGGCATAGACATTAATCACTTAGTGAAAAAAATTTAAGGATCAAGTAGTTGAATTTATTAATGTCCAAAACACCAAGAAGTTCTAAGGCATTAGGATAATCAAGTTAAAACACTTGCATTCCCTTTTAGGAGTCATTACAGACATGATATTGGACTTGAGTAACTAGTGTAATAATGTTAGTATCCTTTTGGATGAGGACAAAGGATTAATGGCAAGGATGGAGGATCTCTTGAAGGACCTATTAGGAAGACCATCCAAGACCAATGCCATAGGCCTGATGGAAGATGAGGATTTCAGACAAAGGGTTAGTCTTCACATCTAGAGCATTAAAAACAACCAAGGCTATGATACCAAAGATAATCAAAAGGAATTTGGTATCATCATCACATTCAAAAGGAAAATTGTAGAAGCCTAATGCATCCAGGAACTCAAGGCCAAGGAAGATAGAATTTGACACACTGACATGTCAAGAAGAGGATTGTTTGATTAATCTTGTCGTCGATCTTGAGATCATTACTGAATAATACACTAAAGCAAATAACATCCTCAGACATTGACTTAAAGGTCTCACCAAAGTAACATAAAATAATATTATTTTGTAAAATATATGCTAGTCTATTAGTATACATTTATCCTTTGTCAAAATTAGCATGAAAGACTTTGGCATTGTATCTTTGTATTAAGGAAAACTATCCTTAGCTTGCATGTGGATATTTTGAGAGAGTTAACTGGTAAATTACCTATGCTTCCTATAAATAGGGAAGGGTTACCATTTTGTAAGGGATATTTTTTGAGAAATTATATACTAAGATCCTTTAATACAACTAAAAATTTCTAAAAGGATTATCTGAATAGTGTGTTAAAGCTAATGCTATCTCTCAATTTCATGTGAATATCTTGGATGTGAATTTTTATTTATTTTTTTAACTATAAATTCTATCACAGGGATGTTAATTTGTACTACATTAAATTATATAAAGGGTCTTGGTTTTATTTCATTATATTTTTCTCTAGATTTGAATGTGATTATGCTATTCATGTTGCAGTAGTAAAAAGTTTAAAGTAAATCTAGTTCTCACTTGTGATCTTCATATTTCCTTTGGATCTTGCCTGATTTATGGTGGAATTTGTGTTTAAGCTATATTGCATCATAAATTGGTTCACACATGTTCAAACAAATAAGGAACATTATCATAATGTCTGAGATGGAATCTTGCAATTACATTTTCTTTTCTACCTTACCTTCCTTTTTCTTTATTTCTATCAATACTAATTTTAGTTTAAGAATCATTGTCAAATAACCATTTAGATTAGCTTGTATATTAGGGTATATCAAAAATATATGAATACAAGACCTTGGTGGCTCCCAACCACCAAATCAAATAAATATTGTGGACAAAACTCATACTCTACTTCTATTTCACCATAGACATCCTAAAATTATCACAAACCACAACTCATGCCTTGGATTTTCATGACCCTAAAATGAGAAGTGTTCATCAACACTAAGATCACCTATGAGGAAATTATAATAATCAACATGTTGCTTAAGTGGAATTATATTTAGAAAGGCACAAAATTTGTAGAGGGAAAAATGTATCGAAGCAAGAGGAGATTACATTTTGTAGATGGGGGAAGAGGATTTGTTGTTATCAATGTAAAATTAATACTAGATGTAAATGTAACATTTATTTATTTATTTGACGAATTTTAAACCTTATAAAATTCAATAATAAAGGATACCAAGTTCCAAGGGAAGAGACTAAACTATCATAGCTTCTAGATTCATCCATTCACCCAATTCATTATGATTACATTTTTTAGTGATTCAGAGGATTTTAGTGCTATGGAAGAGAGATATTGTATTGATGACACTAAAATCACCATGAATTATATAGGACCTAAATATATAACTAATTTTGTCATAGATAATTTCATTCTCAAACACCAATGTTTTAATAGAGATGATGACATGCCCAAAGTTTTTTTTAACTCATGTGATATAATATCATAAAATAGATCATAAAATTCATGAACAAATATTGGGACCCTTGATTTTTGGTTTAATTCTAAAAAAATATGGTAAATTAATGTTACAATTACTTAGACTTACTACAACCTAATAAATTTAATTTTACATGAATAAAGAATCGCCCTTATGTTTAATAAAGGGATTGTTCAATTATGTGGTCTACACCTTGTACATAGTGGTTAACATAATTTGAATTTTAGGGAATTTATTGCTAAATTAATCCATTTTGTGCTCATTTTCTATTAAATATGTTGTAAATGGAATAATGAAAAATGTAATTGAAGGAGACATGGTAAAATTTGAAGTATTGGATGCCAATACATGTAGAGTGCATATTGATAGAGTATTCATCCCTCTTTGTAAATAATTCTCCTTATATTTAGGATCTCTCATATTATGGCTTGCTAGGAAATTCTCAAACCTTACAATTCTCCTATGGATGTTAGATTCAAGGATGTAATAGATGAAGTTGAGTTCAACATGTGAAATTACTTAGAAGAGAGACAACCTCTGCTGCTATATAATCTATATTGGTGCCACTAATTCTAATCATTCTAAAACAATTATCATAAGACACTATAATGCTCAAAATAATCAAAAAATAATTCCCATATTACCAGTTCATCGAATCAAAATGTTGACAAGGATAAAAAATAGTAAATTTTTTAATGAAGTGGAAAATGTGAAAATAATTATTCTAAATATAACTATCTAAAAGAATCACATTACTTCAGTTAGATTTATATAGTAGAAAATTGGATCCTTAAAGGAATAAGACATAGAAAATGTTGTATTAGATGCATTAAAAGAATTCCATATTTAATGTGGATGATGAATCTATGGAGGCACATAAAATTAAATTTTATGGGATGGATGTCTATCATAATTTATGGAACAAAACTTATGGGTACCCAAATAACACCTTCTATAGTGATAAATCAGACTAAATAAATGGTGACAAGCATGCAGTAAATGTTAACATAGAGAAAGATAAATAAAGGTCAAATATGACCCCCTATATTACTTACGTATTAAATATAATTAAGATAAATTATTATATTTCTCTACATATAACTCATTTTTTAGGATGGGATGGAATAAAATTTCCTAGAAGGCTTTTTCCTGCATTCTATACCCATAATTTAATGTAAAATAAGTGTAAAGAGGAACCTAAATTCTTGAAACTTCCCCTAGTATCACAACCAAGTTTTAGAAAGATAATGACTAGAATATTTCAATAAGTTTTGATATTAAGTACATATTTATTTTCCAAGTGTGATATTTTATATATCTATACAAAAATTTAGAGCCAACACATGCCTATAATCACTGTCAAAACTTGAAGAGGAATAAACGTGGCACAATAAATACTTTCAATTTTGTCGTGCACATTCCTATTCCCATAGATTGTAATCATAGGAATAACTTTAAGGATCCTTTAGAATTGTGCATGATAAAATGGAAAAAAAAATTACATGACAAGTATGGGTGAAAATTTAAAGTTAATATTTAATGTTATGAACCTCCAATATACTTTGATTGGTATGCTCACACATAGACATAATTATAACATGTTTATCTACTTTAGACAACCATTTTTTGAACATGGAAGAAAATAAATAGTCACATAATTATATTTATTCTCAATAAGCTTGAAGAATCAATCATTGATGAGTATTAGTATTTATTGTAGAGTTTTGGATCATCCTAACAAGCATTGCATGATGACCTATTAAAAAATGTAGTACATGATAAATGTAATCAGTACAGGTAATAAATTATCCATTTTGAATTAATTAGTGTTGTTATTATAAGTACTTCATTATTAAAAACCATCTACAATCCACTTGAAATTTGATAAAGCTTCGACTGACAATAATTATCATAATTTGTTTTCATTTGCATCAATGTTGACAACAATAAGTGAAACAACCCTATTGGGTTTGACTTAGTAAAACTTATTTTTTTTAAAATTAAACACTTATAATTTAAATATATTACACCACAATAATATAATCATAGATCATTTAAAATACTGTAAGTGTGATAACATTAAATGAAGCATATTGCATCATGCATCTATGATCACTACCACCATAAGAAACACATCATAATATGAATATGTAAAGTTATAATAATTTCCTTCCATGGTTGGTACATCCAAAAAACCACCATTGTAAATGGATAATAGTAATTAATTACATCTCATCATGATAAATTTCCAACAATAAATACAATATAATACAATTTACACATATATAACATGCATGGCTCCATGGAGCATAAGTTCCCCAAAATCTAGTATATGTGACAATATCAAGTGTCAGCTCTAAGTAAGTACTATTGTGGGGAAGGATAAGATTATCTAAACACTTTTACATACTAACCATAGACCAATGATCACATGCACTAATCCCATTAGGGAATGCCACTCGCTTCATAGATGACTAGATAGTGATGGTATAGGAATCCATAGAGACAAGCTACTACCCATGTGATGTATGATTTATAAAACTAAACATGTTGTGTATCATAAAGAAACCCATTCTTCTCAAGATATCACATAAACATATAAATCATAATTGTGAAATGATAATGTCTCACTTAATATTACTTTGGCCAATATTTTTAATAATTAATGATCTAAGAATCAGTCAAATTCATACACACCACTTGATTAGATTACCTTCATTTGGCATTATGATGCTAGTAAGCTAGTGAAATCCATCATACTACATACTAAGTATCAACAATGCAATATTTGGCTAACATATTATAACTAATAGGTTTATATAGATTACATCTTACTAGCAATCACATAACATACTAAGCATACGATAATCCAAAAATATACATTTATTCCGTCAAACATATGAATGAATATCATAATATTATCTATCACATATATAATAGAAATAATAACTACAATTTATACCATATTGGTATGATATACATATAATTGTACAATTTCTATTAACTATAAGTAGTTAACAATATATTGCACCCTATGAAACCCATATTATCATAGTATAGTTTTCTTAAGAACTACTAAATACCACAATGAGTCATAATAAAGTAGTTATAAATCAATGGAAATATAAACTTATAATCAAATAACTAGTTATAACAAAGAAAGTCTCAATTATCGTAAAACACATAATAATCCATCCTAGCATTTGTTATACTTTCAAGGGGTTGTATGTATGCATAGGTAATGCCTTACTAAAAAGAAAACTATGATATAGTTTTTAACCACCAACAGAACTATAGTTAGAGGTAAACACCCTAATGTGCATGTATAATTTATTAGGTATATGTATACCTATATTCACATTAAACATATCATTAATTAATTCATTACTACATATCTTATTATAGTATTATATCCCCACTACATATTTTATTTTATAGGATACATATGATAAGTGATCCCATGCATATAATAAATCTTATCATCAAATAATGAAAGACTATGCTAGATCTATATATGTTTCCCATGCTTTATCAAGCCTATTTTATGATTTTTCGTACACTATAACTACCTATATACAGTTATAAAGGAACTTAACCATATTAATATCTATATAATAAGCCACAAGCCATATGCTCGTAAACTAAATTTAATCTTATATAACATCCATATCATTATGAGTTATATATATCATAGAATTTAAACAATACCTACTCATAAATAAAAGAATAGGTAGTGACTTATACAAAAACATGGATCAGTCATACAAATCATACCAAATATCAATCATAACCATTGTCATTGAGACATTTGATAGCCCACCCTTTAACAACTCTAAAAGGGTATGAGTGATCCTAATGGTACACATTCAATATACCACACACACTTCACTATTATACTTAATAATAAACAAAAGGATATGAAAATGCTAATAGAATCATTAGGTCCTAGAGTTTTAGCCACATCTTTGATACCACATGTAACAACCCTATTGGGTTTAACTTAGAAATACATGATTTTTTAAAACTAGCCTCCTTTTTTTATTTTTATTTCCTTTTTATATTTAAAAACTTTCTTATTTATTAATTACTATTTTAATCCCTATTTTTATTATAATCATATTACTAATTATAATAGAATTGATTTATTTATTAAAAAATTCAACAAGGTGTTATTAGTACTCCAAACTAATGCATGGATAACCTATTATATTCTTTTAATACAAAATCATAAATTGGACATTAAGTGAATTGAATACAAACATACTCAAACTAAACATTATCCCTTTTTCCTTATACATAATATACACCATGCAATCACACATGATATATTCCACATAGGCATAAATCATAATTAACACATAACTAGTATGAAAAAACATAAGGAACATACTAATGAAACCATTCAAACTATGCATCTAACATGTGTTGGATAATGTGGTGTTTGCAGGGTTCTTTTTGATTTCTCCATCATCCTTGAATAACTCCATCTATAACACCCTCTCTGATGATGTTCTCCCTCTGTCATGCTCTGAGGGATGAGTTCTCCTACTTCAAACTCACAATAAGTATGTAGTTAGAACATAACATCATGATATACATACATCATAAAATGTAACTGAGATAACAAATCAACATGTTCATAATGTAAATATAAGCACTATAAATAACTCATAGCAATGTAATCATGTAACCTAAGTAATATCCTATTGTCCCATAGAAACATATATCTCAAAGCTTAGTTAAAATAACCAAATCTAAATTTGTAACTATAAATATCCATGGATAATCAAGTAATTTTTCTTGTAAAATAATTAGGATTTAACAATAAGGGTATTCAACATTGTGTATGTAATATTCCTACTAGTAGGACAGACACATGAGGATATCTATGAGACTTTTCTTATATTATCAATATAAATATGGAAATTAGACATAATTTTTTTCCATATATCATGGAAACTTATATGACATACCAAGAGGGGTCAAGTAATTTTACTCCTTACCCTATTAAGGAAGTGTACAAATTCAAGGACTTTGTGGAGCCACACTTGTTGGATACCATAAAGAAATGGGTATTAGCAAATATAATATGTTTAGGTTCCATTTTTTGGATAGCATACTAGTGATGAAATATCTAACAAAAATAAAGGACCTATAATGGTCTTGTCCAATCAAAATTTAACATGCAAATGATAATATTGAACCAAAATTGTTAAAAGTTCAACCTTCCCTAGCACGTTTAAAACAACTCAAAGAAACAAAAGATCTATAAAATGGAATAAAGACATATTTAAAATTAGGGTAATTAAAATAGGTTTAAATAGAGAATAAATAATTCCAAAGACAATGTATCTAGAAAAAGTTTTTTTGTGCTATGGATAAACCACTTATAAATAGTTTATATATATATGCTTCTTTATTATCACAAATAATGCATGAAAATGACATATATGACAAAATAATGAGAGCCACATATTTTCATAGGCAATGCTACATTAATCAACATATCCAAAGTAATAATGATATTTAAAATTTTGCTATTTATGGAATTTTTGAACAAACATTAAATCCACTGGTGCATGTGTATGTGGGATAGATGTGTCTAGTATGACCATCAAAATAAAATGAAATGTTATTGGTGGGAAGGGTAGATGGGGATATTTAACTTAGACCATAGAGTGATAATTTGGCTAAAATTTTGAGGATTCAATATTATAAACCCTTAGGGACAAAATAAGGAAAAACATTGTATTAGGAGGGAAAAAATAAGGTGAAGCATTATATTAGGATTATTTGATGCCTAATAAAGCATGAATCAACAAGAAATTATTGTTGATATCATCATCTTGGCATGAACACCAAATAAAAAATGGAAATAATTATTGATTAATAAACTTAAAATGTATGTGAGGAAATTGATCATATCTTTCACTACTTGAACATGGTAATGAATGATAAGATAAAACTATTGAATATCAAAAATTAATATGGGATAGCATCTTAGCTTGAGATGTGGGTTTTTTTAAAATTTTATTCTAGAGCACACTCCAATAACTTGACCTTTCATTTTTACTATAACTTTTTAATATGAATTGAATAATGACATTGATTGCTTTTATTTGATAAACTTATATTCAATCTTCTTACTATTTACCCATTAATGAGGTAATTGTATTATTTTTTAAAAATTAGTGTATTATTAATAGTATTTATAAAAATTATTTTTCATAATAATCAAGATAAAATATATTCCAAATAATGTTTAATAATGTAATCAAATAGTTTTCACTTACTAGCATTACTTAAGTTAATGGGATATGTGTCACTATAAGTTACAGGGTTATCACTTGTTGATGTGTGTTTTAAGAACACAATAGAAGATAGTGATGCAATAAGGAGAGGGTTGTGAAGCATTGAAGTACAAGGGTTTTTTTTGCAAGTTTAGATTTGGGTCTAGAAAATTTTAAAAAAATTATTCATATTCAATGGATCCATTGGACCTTTATTTTCACTTTACATTTAATTCAAATCCATGGCTTCCCTACACATAATAAATAAATAAATAGTAGTTGAATCATTTAAATCACATAATATATTAATTTTAATAATTATAAAACATTAGAATATAAATATGGTAATCATCACATATCCATATATTAATGGATGTTTCTTTTGTTCCCAAGGTGGAATCAACAAAACACATGGTACCATTAAAAATTTAATTCAACTTTACCTATCCATATGGACACATTTTCATGATAATAATATGCGAACATACTATGATCATGTCTTAAAACCCAATAAATCACATATGTAAATGTTTTACACATCATTAATTATGATATCAAAATAAATACATGTGGTGATGAAAATGAGATCAAAAGGTCATGGATTCATGGAATCTCCTAAATCAGATATTAACTTTGAAATAGAAGGGGCATCTTTGGACATGTTATTTTTTGTATTTCTCATTAGACTATGATTGGGTCTATTAGTCATGAAGATATCATGTAATTTGAGGCATGAAACTAAATGTAAAATTTGATTTAAATCATATTAAATTGGCTATGAAGTGATTAATTATTTCACATAGATTACTACATAAAGTGCAATTTTTTTAAATTTTGATCTATGCATGTGGAAATTACGTTGGTTTTACAAGCACGTGTGAATTCTATAATAACATCTACCCAATTTGAAAAAGATGGGAACATTATCAATTAAGTGGTAATTATTATTATATTATGTAGAGTGAATATGTGCCTATTATACACCATATAATAATAACATAAACAATAGAAGCCTTAATTATTATCTTGTGCAAAGTGGGTATGTGCCTATTTTACACCACATAAGAATAACATAAGCTATAGAGGCCTATATTATTATATTGTGTATAATGGTCACATTCCCATTGTACATAAAATAAAATTAATGGAAATAATGTAACAATAAAAAAATAGAATTAAATAGTATTAATAATATCAACTATTAGGTAATACATATCATTTAAGAGATAAGAGAATGTTCAGGTTCCTTTATAGCATCTTGTTGCATGTGTATTCAATAGGCAACCAATAACAAAGATAAAATATGTTTGATAAATTAATTGGGTGTCCAATTGGTTGTGTACAAAGGATTTAATAAAATATAAATTGAAGGAGAATATTATATAGTCATCACATCATTAAAGATGAACTCTTCTCTCAATTGTAAATTTAACTCAATCCTAAAACCTACATTCTCATTGCTTTTGAAATTAAATGAAATAAAAAATAAACCACTAATATATAGAGGTTAATTAATTTTTAGGAATTATATAAAAAATTTGGGTTCATTTTTAAATGTTATCTCATGTTGAAATCAATGATTCATATAAGTTTAACATCCTTTTAAATCAGTTAGCCATTGACTATATTAACAAAAATGTTTTGAAAGGTTAATATGGAAATCTTCTCTCTCATGGAAAATAATGATTCATCCAAATTTAGAAAAATTATCAATTATTTATCAATTTATTAATTTTATAATCAAATTCTTAGAAAGGGTCGTGAACAATGCTAGTAATGAGCACGAATACTATCAAGACAAGAAAAATACCAATAAGTAAAGATTATGAAACAATAACCTATATTGATTCATATTGAATGAATAAAATAAGTATAAAAAAATCATAAATAAGAATCAAATAATAATTATATTTGACATGAAAAATTCAAAATTCTAAAAATAAATAAAACTTGACCTGTTATTTTTAATAGATATTATTTTTAGCAGCTACTGATTTAGTAAGTTTTGCATGAAATCGTGTGTAGCTCTAAAAATATATAAAATTAAACTAAACTAAAATCAACCTATATAATTAATGTCAACTTAATTTCAATTTTGGTTATAAAAATATATAGTTTCTAAATTTAGAAAAATACTAAAAATAATATTAAACTATAATTTTTGACCCTCAGATGGTCACATATGGCCTCTAAAAAATATTGAAAATGTCCATAAATAAATAGGTTGGGTTAAGGATGCATTGAAATTTTCATGATGGTAATTGTTTCATGAATATAGGTTCAAATGGGGATACGGATCAAAAATTATGGCCTCTTAAAGTTTGGCCTCTTTTTTTTCACCATTCTCCTCTAGTTGAAAGTAACACATCTCCTATGAGTCTCTCTGATTATACTACTAAGATTTGTTATTATCAATATTATTTAGATCCTATTATATAATCCATGTGTTTTATTCCTACTATAATCCTTCCCACTATACTAAATACATGTCATAACTTCCTTGCCTTATGTTTATTCTCTTCTTATCTAGAATCTCCACTATCTTTTCTTTCTTTTTCTTTGGCACTTTTTTATCTTATTCACCTTAACCATATTATACATGGAAATAATATAAATATAAAATATTAAGTACTATAAATGTATCAAAATTCTATGTTAAACTCACCTCATAAGCATTGTCATTGATTTTCTTCATAGTTATGCATGGTCCAATTTTATTGTACTTGAACTTGTTATATGTGCCTTTCAAAAATCTTTCTTTACTCAAGTAAACCATAACTAAATATCCTTATTAAAATATTTTTGACCTTATTATAACATGTATATTTGATTTATACTTCTCATTACTTTCCTTTAACTTTATTATTACTTCTTATAACTATTGTATGTATTCTTCAGATGCTTCTTCATCATCACTAGCTCATTTTGCAATTGGTAATTGTACCAAATCTAAAAAATTCATAGGATTTATCCCATAAAAAATATAAAATTATAATTTTATCATTTATATATTTACTAAACTATTATATGTAGACTCAACTTATGGTAAATCCAAGTCCCATTTCTTGGACTTCTCTCCAACTATGTGATTTAACAATTTTAAGAATATTAGTGTATTATTCCTAATTTAGTTAAAGGGTCTAAGTAGTAAAATTAGTAAATAAATATTAAATAATTAATATAATGATTTATGTAAATTAGGTTTTAATTTTTTCCTTTCTAAAAATAGTAATAAGAGATGGAAAAGAAGACTTCGCTAAAAACTGACTGAGATAACTGAGATAGAGTCTAGAATTCACTATGCAAGACTAGGACACTATCACAAACTAAGATTTGACCTTCATTTTATGACTGGATCAGAGTACCAAAAGCGGATAGGAGTGGCACTAATTCTATAGTCCACTTTTTCCACTATTTTCCAAAGGATCTGAGCTTTCTAAGTTTTATTTTCTAGGTCTGTGTGACCTTATTCATGAAGTTTCAATAGCTCAAAGTTAGGTAAGAGAGAGATGAAGAGAAAGGAATGAATACACCTCATTGGATATGTGAAGTAATAAAAAACTTATTGTGATGTTGAGTGATAGTGAGTGATGCTAGATGTGTGATGTACCAAGAGTAATATCACAAATAGAGCTAAGTGTTCAATTCCCTAAAAATGGCTTAAGAATGCAAATAATTTCCCTTTGGCTCCATCCTTACCCAATAATTGAAGTTAGGTGGTCATACATGTGTTGATTGATGTTTGGACAATGTGTCCAATCCTTCTAAATAGGTGGCTCAAGAATACAAAGGCTATCTAGTCCTTTGGATCCATCATTGCCCCATGAAGTGAAGGTATGAACTGATATCAATATGAAATGTGTGTCATATAAGATGGCTTCTAAATATTATGAATGTATTATGATCTAATTATGTTGGCATGGATAGCTGAATGTATGCCAAAAACTAGGCCACTCTTACCCACTTCAAAAGATAGAGATTAGGATTGTATGAAAGCCACTCTGAAACTAGTGCACTAGGCTTATATGAAATCCAATTGTGGAAGTTAGTTTTATATTAAACCCACTCCAAAATGATGCCAACCACCTAAAAAAGGAATAAGGCATGTAACTATTTATAATGCTTTGGAAATGTTGAATTCAAAAAGAAAAGAAAACAAGTGTGATGCATACATTACCCCTAATCACTAGTGTCTAAAATATGGATTATGATCTATAAGTTATACCAACTACCTTATCTAAAACTAGAAGTGAGAGCTATCATGCCATGCATGATGACCCTATATCTAGATTCTTTGAGTGAAAGTGTACTAAAAACTACTAATTTTAAACTGGTTTAAAAGTTCAAAAATGTAGTTGAACCTACTTTTTTGCCTACTTTTGGAAAGTCTAATTTTTTTTGTTGTTTGGATAGGAATACCAAAAATGGAAAATAGTGGCACTGGTGCTATAGCCTAATTTTGGTGTTATTTTCGTAGGCCAAATCTAGTAATTATTCTCACATTTTCATTATTTTCCTAGTCTATTCTAATGAGTTTGATGTTTGGTTACTATTCTCGGTGTTTTGAATGCTACTTTTTTTACCATTAGGAGCTCTGATCTCTATGATAAAATCCTTGTTTGTTGCCTACTCTTTTGAGGGTAGGAATGAAAACCCTAAAATGACTTTCTTTAGAATAAAATTCCTTAAAAGTGTGTTATGCTACAATGATACATCATATAGTAATGATAATCAACAAGATATATCAAGATATATCATGGTTTGTAATGACAAATTTTTAGATCAACAAGGGTATGCCTAGATAGATATAATAATATAATAGCACGTGAAATATACTAAACTAGAATTGGAAGTCTAGTTATTTGCTAGTTATTACTTTTTAATGAGGGATGGAGCATGATGTCCATCATGGCATCCTAGAAATCAAGATAATGCATGATGTGGATCATGGCATAGAAAATGATAAAAAAAATCAAGCAACAAGTACATAAGGCAAGAATCAAGAAACATATAAGTGTGGCTAAGGGGCCAAGAAAACAAGGGATATGGGCACATGTTACTTAAATTGGAAAGTAAGCATATAAGGCATGTTCAAATGTCACATACACATACAATTGAAATAAGCAAGGTTGGCATGAAATCCATAATCACATAGAAGATTATAGATAAAGGGAATTGCCAAATTTCCTAAGGCACACACATGAATAGAAGTGAAATACATTGGTAAATGTGCTAAGGCATATACAGGGTACAAAATAAGAACTAAGAAATGCAAACAATGTAGCTATGCTAAGCAATAAAGTAAAGTATGTAATAATTGGAAATACCATCACATCTAACTAATCAAAACAAGAAGTGAATGTATGCAAGACATGTTGGTACAAGACTAGGTATATGCTAAGAAATACATAAGTGTTATATACTAGTTAGATGTTGATACAATAATGTATGTAAACTAGTAAATAATGTACATCATCATGATAACTAGAGTGTGTGGTGTAGGAATGACATAACCTAGATGGTGTAGTCATGTATAATATTCCCCCAATGGGTATGCATATCAATTTATATCTCAAATGTAGATGTAAGATTCCCCCTCAATGGGTAGAGTGAAGCAATCAAAGATTTGGATGTCATTGTACACACTCAAATTAAATCAAGTAAAGCATAATAAAGTAGATAAATCGACAAATAATAACATAGAATAATAAATGTAAGTATAGTATTGTAGTAGAAATTTAAATCATGGATGATGCATATAATTAAAATATTTTTGGTGTTTTGACATATTTTCATGTTTTGTGTTTTTGATATGTTGTATTGTTTTTGTATTTTTAATATTTTTGAGCTATGCATAATTAATCATAGGAAGAATATGTACAAGTAAAAAAAAAAAGCCATGTACAAGACATTAAAAAGAATATATGTACAATCATTAGGAAAAAGGCTATATAAAAGTATATGAATAAAGTAATATGTACATGATGACATAAAATACTAGGCTAAATGGGGTAAGAGTCTAAGGATGGATCTTTTGGGGATGGAATAGGAGGAAGGGATGATGAGCATCATCATATGCCTCAATATCATCATCATAAGTATCATCATATGTTGTAGAATCTATGTAGATGGTATCATCCTATCAAAGGTGAGTTTAAAGTTGCTCTAGTGGTGGAGATGTTGATTCCCATCTAGGATTTTTAGCTCTGGTAGTATCTTACTTCAGTGGTAGTGAAGAATTTGGTGCTAGTGGTGTTGTAATCTGAATAACACCTTGAACTTGGAGTTTATCCAATCTTTGTTGTAAAGTTGTACATGAGTTTGTATCATGGATTGTGATCTTGTGAAAAAGATAGAATGGGAGACCATCCTGTTGTGATAATATACTAATATATTTGTGTCATACTATAGGTAATGTGATTAATCCATGATCAAATAACATCTATAACATAATTTGTGGTTGATGTTATGTGTTACCTACCTGAATCTAAATGACTAGCTCCATATCCATAAAGGTAACCATGTGCACTGTTTGTGCTAAGTGATCCATCTATGGCTACAAATGTGGATTATATCCTAAGAGTGTAGTGTGAGATGAGAGAGTGATGTATTGGTAATCTTTTAGGCTAATTTGTGTAAATATCAACCCATACAAATAGTCATTTATGAGTGTGGGTGTCATATCAACATCTGAAGAAGACTGAGAATCTATATTAATATCATATACATATGGTAACTTAGAATTTACCATAAGGGGTAACTATGATATGGGAGTCTCATCAACTATAGTAGTAGAAGAAAATGGTGTTGTTAGAGTTTTTGTAATTGATGGAATAATGGTATCTATAGAATTAACTAATACTACTAGAACTACTACTAGTGAATGTACAATTATAATAGGTGTAGGAATCATGACTAATGGAGTAGATAGAACAACTGAAGCTACTATGACTAGTTGAATATCTAGAGTGAAGGACATAATTTTAATTGGAGTGTGAAAAGTGATAGTCTCTCCAACTTTACATGTATGTATTTGATAAAGACAAATGCAATGAAGTGGTGGTTAAATTGTGATATGAGGTGTTCCATCTGGTGAAATAGTTGAAGATGACTCTATAGTTCAATAATATCAAAATGGTTGGTTATCTCTTGGACATGTATATAGGTATCCTTCATGGAGAAACTTAACACATCGATGAAGAGTAGAAGGAAATTTCCCCATAGCATGTATCCAGGGTCATCTGAGTAAAGATTATAATGAAGAGGACCTAGTATGACCTAGAACTATGTAGAGAGGGTTTTAGGTCCTACCATGATATCCAAAGCAATGGTGCCCAATGTCTATCATGGTATATCATCAAAACCTCTAATGTTCTTATATTATTTTTTCATGGATTCCATATCTATGATCATGGTCTGTAAGAATTTAATATTACATATATTAAGTCTGAAGCCACTATCAACTAGAACTCTCTTAACATCACTAGTTTTGACTTGAGCTTATATGAATAGTGGTAAATTTTAATCAATAACTATTTGATATGGCATGTCATCATGATCAAAATTGAAAGCATATTTTATATTTTTTAGTGTATTGACCACTGATACAAAATAAGAAGGATCTAAATCAATGAGCATATTAGTTTGAGTGAGTTCCTAATAGAGAATGTCCTTAAATACATTGGATTTTTGAAGCAGTTCTAACATGGAAATCTTAGCTAATGTGTTTCTCAAATCATCAAGAATATCATATGCCTTATGTAGATCTACCTATGCTAGTGGGTTGGGTCTAGGATGGGAAGGAATGGGAGGGTGGTGAGGCTCCTAAATATATGGAGGAGGCATGGTGGTACATCAAGTAACAACTCTAACCACATTATTTATTATCTATATAGGACTAGTAATAGCTATAGGAGGAGATTAGAGATATTTGATAGGTCGAGGTAGTGGAGGGACAAAGGGTGTCAAATGGGCTCTCTAGAGTGAGTAGTGACCTAAGGAAGAGCAAAATGGACCATGCAACATGACTCAATATGGGACAGAGGCTCCAAGGGAGGTGGGCTTTCTTAACATCATCCCATATTATGAAAAATAAGCATGAAATGCAAATAATAAATCTTTTTATTAACATATGTTAAAATTCATCATTCATGTACATGGTAGGACTAATGATGGTCTCCTTATTTCTTTTGAGAAATGTAAGAAAAATATGTAAATAAGTGATATCTATTTTTGAAATTTGATTTTAGAATGTAAGGTGATATCTCAAAATCAATAGGACCTAGTGTATTCAACTAGGGTTTTGAAAAATAATTATTTTGAAATTGACTATGAAAATTTGAAATTAAAATTGATTTTATGAGTGAGATATGTAAGTAAAAATTAGAATTTTATTGGAGATTTTGTGATTTAAAGAGACCTAGAAGATGTAACTAGGGTTTTTGAAAAATAAGTGTTTTTATTGAATTTTGAAATTTAAGGTGATTTTATAATTTGAATATGGAAGTAAAAATTCAAAAAATTAATGGAAATTTATTGCGAAAATACTTGGACCTAATATGGACAACTAGGGTTTGAAATAAAAATTAGTTTAAAATTACTAAAAAATTTTAAAATTTAATGCCAATTTTTTATTTTATTATGAAGGTAAAAAAATCAAAAAAAAAAGGAAAAATTAGTAGGAAATTTACCCTGTGGTTGCTAGAGTTTTTATGCACAAACAAAGTAATTTGGGTTCACCAAATAATTTAATAATTCTGGGAATATTAGTGTATTATTCCTAATTTAGTTAAATGGTATAAGTAGTAATATAAGTAAATAAATATGCAATAATTAAGCTATTGATTTGTGTAAATTAGATTGAAATTTTATCCTTTCTAAAAATAGTAATAAGAGATGGAAAATAAGACTTAGCTGGAAACTGACTAAGATGACTAAGATAGAGTCTAGAATTCACTGTGTAGGATTGGGAAATTGTCACAAATTGGGATCTAACCATTGTTTTATGATTGGATAGAAGTGTTGAAAGTGGATATGAGTGGAACTAGCACTATAGTCCACCTCTACCACTATTATCCTAAGGATCTAAGATTTTTAGGTTTTGTTCACCAAGTTTGTGTGACCCTATCTATGAATTTTAAATATCTATAAATTTTTAGAGCTCCCTCTAGAGTAGATTATTTCTTCAAATCCTATATTCATTGTGCTTTGACCAATTTTGAGAAAGAAGGAGGGGGGTTGGGGGTTAGTGTCTGTAAGATTCACTGAACATGTATCCACATCCCTTGTGTGGGCATGTTACCTACATACCAATACTTTTAAGAGGGATCAAGCCATATGTATTTCTCCCACTTCATGTGCTTTGTGTAATTAAGTTTATGAATATGAAAAATTCTAAACTAGATGTACTTGAGGTGATTAGGGACTAGTGTGAGGATTTGATTAAGATTATAAGTATATTGGTTAGTTGTATGTAGAGAATAGGGAATATTTATTGAGTACTCTTGATTTCTTAGTGATGTTTTCCAACCCTTTCCAAATGATATTTGAATGGGATTTTATAAGGATCTATTGGTCATGGGTTGAATGTGCTCACATTAGGCTAACAAGGAGAAGGATGGGGAACTGGAAAGAATTGACCATTGAGGCTAAAATTACACATGGACAAGAGAACCAAAAGTGGATAGGAGTGGTAATAGTTATATATTCCAAGTGTGGTGTTTTTGTCTTGAGTAGATAAGACCTAGGGGATAGATTTATCATGGAAAGTGTACTCTGGCTGAGTTAGTATCAAGTGTGGAAGGCTAAGGATGATTGGGAATCAGTGAAAAGATGCCTATGAGGGTCATGAGAGAAAACAAGAGGGACCTATGGGTTGGGTGTCAATCACCACACTCAAATTACTAATTTTTGCATTTTATATGACTACACTATGCATTTGAATAAATTTTGATAACTCTTATTTACAACTTGTGTTTGTCCATCTATTTGGGGTCATACAAACTATTGAATTATATCTTAGTCCCCATATTACTCTTTAAATTTCTCCAAAAAATGAATTAGAAATTTTTTGTCCCTATCTAATGTGATGGTTTTTAGAACACCATGCAATCTCACAATATCCTTAAAAAATAATTTTGTAACTCTAGTGGCATCATTAGTTTTCTTACATGCAATGAAATGAACCAAATAATGAACTTGAATACTATTAAGATGATAAAAATACCATCAATAAAATATTATGAAATAATAACATGTATTTATTAGTATTTAATGATTCTAATAATTACAAACCATATATAAATAATCATCAACTCATAATTAGTGTTGACATCTAAAATTTAGAACTCTAAAATTAAATAAAACTTGGCCTACTATTTTTAATAAGTTTCACATGCAAGTGCACGTAGCTCTAAATATCTCAAAAAATAAATGAAATGCTAAAATTAACCTATCAAATGAATATCAACTTAGGTTTAAGTCTAGTTATTAAATATACAATTTCTAAATTTAGAAAAAATACTAAAAATAATATCAAACTACAATTTTGGACTCTCAAATGGTAACATATGCGCTCTAAAAAATATCTAAAACATTTAAAACTAGATATTCCATTCTATGGCTACATTGAAATTTTTGATATGATTATTTTGGCATGAAGATAGGCTCAAACATTGGTATGGCTAAAAAGTTATGGACTATGAAGTTTGGCCTCTTTTTACATCAGGTAGTCATTTTCACTTGATTGAAAGGATTGTTTAATACATGAAGTTTGATCACTACTTTTACCAGCCATCTCTCTATTTTCAAGTGTTGTAACTACCTATAATCTCTATTTTCTCCTTCAACTCAATCAAATCACACATTCATAAATCTAATCATTGGCCTATAAAATCCTTCGATGAAATATAGAACTATTTTTATGGAGACATCATCCTTAAATGGTTTATTTTCATATTTGTTTCAATGTCAAGGGCATCATTCAATCCTCAATTTAAAAAAATAAAACTTGTTTCATGATCATATTTCTTCCCTTGCCCAAATATTTCTATAGTTTTTCACCCAACAACTAATTCTCATCCAAGCATTGTTAGATTCCATATCATTTGGTAGCAAGGAACTAAAATGAATATAGGATTTGTATCAACCAAAAAAATAGGAGAATATAATTTATCTAAACTAGGGAAGATAGATAAGTTTTTGTTTATATATATGCATCAATGTCAAACCAAAACTCTTAAAAACCAAGAATAAATTTTAGTAATCCATCACCTTATCAATATTTTATCTTCAATAAAATGAATTTAAATTGACCAATCACTTAGCCACCACTCAAATAATCCCCTCAATCATAATATGGACTTCATTTCACATTCAAATAAAGTTGGAGCTTATTTAATAGCTACTCTAATTTATAGTCATCCCACTAAGAAAGTAGGTAATAAAATGAAACCTACATGTCTCCATGAAAAAAATCATTAGATTTTAGATCATGAATTCCATTCAAAAGGTGAAACCTCAATTCATTATATTCTCACTTGTATAAATATTAAAATGGATGAGATCATGATAAATTACAACATGTGTGTATTATTCATATAATGAATGAAACACTCATATGGCTTAATTTTTTAATCAATATCATGCATCGACATAGATTAAATAGTAAATATAGATCTTTTTTGTGTTATCTTTTTTCTATGGAAATTTATTATTTTATTCTCTTCCTTATTGATATTTCTTCCATCTCACCTTCTCATATCTTATTATTTTATTTAAAAATTATCTTTGTATTAAAGTAATAATATATCAGCATAGGCGAGGGTCCCATTAAAATAGACTTTACCTTTTTTTAAAAAAAGAGAAAATAAATACCATTATGTAATACTATGATAACTATGGGATCACATTATATGATCAGGACCCAAGTCCTCAACTAAAATTTGACCATACTCTACTATGGACACATTTCCCCTAAATATTATTGGAAAGCTGAAAAACCAATTAATATACAACTAGAATCTGATTCCACATAATTTGGAATCCAATAACATCTATATTGGAATTAAATATCACACTAGTTAAAAACAACAACAACAACAACAATAATAATAATAATAATAATAATAATAATAATAATAATAATAATAATAATAATAATAATAATAATAATAATATACTCTAAGATCCCACTAATTAAAAACCAATTATAGCAATATATAAATTGAATTTCAACAATTATAAGACAAGAAATGGAAATAATATAGACCTATATTATTAGTAATATCTCCAAATTTAGTGAATAAAATGATTGTATGTACCTTTTTAATATAAATATAAGTATTCTTAAAATTGAGTACTACTTAGTCTAACACTTCTTCTAATAGAGGTAGAAACAAATTTTATTAGACTACATAAAATATGAAATAGAAACATGAATGCTTTTTTTACAAAAGAATTTACTAAATCTAAAAACCCTAAGATAATAATTATAAATAATATAAATAAGCAAATAAACACTCACAACATGATTTATTAGTGTTTTTCAATAATCAACAATAAATGTGTTCATTAATTTGTTTTATCAAATTTTGGATTAAGAAGTGTTAAACTAATAAATAAAATTTGTTTTGTAAATCAGAATGCATAAGATATATAATAAAAATACATATATGATTTATAACTTACTATTTTTATAAATGTGTTATAATGGGAAATTACTAAGAAATAAGTGACTTACCTCAAACTCAAGTTTTTTAAGACTACAATAGTGACTATAAGGATATTCTGAATAAGGAACATGGATCTGAGTTATCTTGGGATAAGTCCATTATTTTTGGACTTGGAAAACCTACATTACTCTATATAGGTTGAGGCTTTAAACATTATGGTTTTTAAGCTTTTATAAAATTATAAGACGTGTTCCTTTACCTATTAGTACTTTATGTACATGCATATTCCTTTACTTCAATTCAAGATATTTATTACATAGTTTTTTATTCAATCAAAACCTTATCTCACTAACCATAGATAATGTATGTTATATATGGTGGAAATAAGAAGTTAATGGGGTTATGATTGACCTATAAAATTTGTGTGTTAAGTTTTTCCTACATAAAAATTCTTTGAAGAGGGAATAGACTCCAAGTAGTTCTCACTTGCTATGATGGTGGGTGTACAGTACTAGTGAAATGCTATATACTGGTGAAAAACTAATGTGATTATGTGATTAAAACAATTAATTTTGACACTTGTGTTGTATTCATACATAGATTGGGGTTTCTAGGCTATTTAGACTTATAATTTGGAATAATAGGTACTTTCCTCTCAATGTGAAGTTAGATAATACTTGGTGTTTATAATCATGGAATCCCCTTAGTCATCCCATTCACAAATGGTATAAAATGTGCCTATATAGTGAAATTTTTAGAATTTACTTAAATTGGGATTACAAAACATGAATAATGACCCATTTGAATGAATTTATTTTTTTTATATTGGTAATTAATTTGTAATAAGATTAAACTGGCAGATTTAGACATGGCCAACCTATGAGATTATCTTGAAGGAGTAGTTTTGTCTTTGAAATAGGGACAACTAAATTAGAAATATGAATCAATTCATTAATGAGTCTAGGCTACTGGTAATGAGAAATAAGAGAATTTATCACCATATTTTCCTCAACATATAGGTTAAATCATATAGACATATAGGAATAATAGCTCAAAATTGTGGAATTAAGCATAGGTTAGGTGTGCATAAATAGTGGTCACAAGTGCATTATTTTATCATTAAATGTTAATTTTAGTGTCTATATGTACCATATATATTTACAAAATTATTTTTTGGGATGTGTGGTGACTAAACAAGATAAGGAAATTAATATCATATTTGTGCATTTAAATAAGTAAAATTTGAAACCAAAATTTCAAAAAAATAAATTCTTGGTAGGAATAATGAAAAAAAAAACAAAGACAAGTGACCAAGAAGTCATAAAAATACATAAAATCAAATAAATGTGATTGATTAAGAAATTAGTATTCAAATTAGTGTAAGAAATAAAAATAAACTACAACACACTAGTTCTAGAGCCAATAATAAAACTCATGATCATATGTATATGGTATATATGAAATAATATTTTAAAGAGTCTGTTTCTATCTAATTTTTGCTTTTTCCTAAGTGTGAAAAGAATAAACTTATGAAACTATGCGCATTAGATCCAATTGATTATGTATATTTACTCTTTGGCTTGGGAAGATGACTTAAAAATAAGAAAACATTAAAAAAAACTTGTTTGTTAGACAAGTAGATGGGTGTATTTCCTAGTGTGAGCTAGATCCTAGAAGTAAAAGATTTCTAATATGCTACCAAACCACTTGCTTTAAAAATCTAGCTGAGATGATAAAATAGATTTATTATTACATTAAACTACATAAAAATGAAATTAAAACCATCAAACAACTAAATTTAATACAAGATAATTAAATGATTTGATAATTTAACCAAAATAAAGCAACTAATTTAGTTTACTAATGCTAAAAATTGGTTAGGGAAAAATGGGGGCTTTGGTTCAATTTATGACAAGATTCAAAAGGAAATGATAAGGTTTTGATCGCATTGATAAATGTTTAAATGAGTAAATGATAGTCAAGAAAGAGAAGATAAATGGTAAAATGGATTACGAGGTCACGATGGCAAAGAGGCAAAAGGGATAAATGGTTAAGGTGGTAAGGAGGTAAAGGGTGAATGGAAAAAGAAGTAAATGGATAAGAGGATAGGGAATTGAAGGGATTAAAAGAGAAGAGGAAAATGGGATAAACATGTGAGGTCAAGGAAATAAGAAGGCCAAGAAATGAATGAAATGGAATACAAGAAATCAAACAAATGTTACCTTGATACTTGATGAAGATGTTTTTGTTGATGGAGCTTGAGGCAATTTTGGTAGAGCTTCATTACTTTGATATTTTCTCCTCCAAGATGATGATGACCTCTAAAATGATGACCTCCTTCAAAAACTTGAAATAAGATGTTAAAAACCAAAGACTAACTTCTAACTTAACCTTGGGTAAAGGAGAGTGGGGGTATTTATATCATATGTTGTCAAGAGTCATACCAAAAGAGGAATTGTATAAGTATGGTGTCATTTTATATATGGTGGATGAATTAGTCAAAATGAGGTGGGTGGGGATTCCCATATGGGTTAAGAAGTCAAAAATGGGTGCCCTTTATCTTTTCTAATGTACTAAAGAGGTATGTATCTCATTTTGAAGGTTAATTTCGTGTGTGAAGGTAAAATTCATGCTGAATAATGGTCCCTTGAGGGGAAATTTGTCATATTTCTAGGGGGGCCTTGTGATGCTTAAATGAGGTCATCACACACTTTGTAAATGGTCCCAAGTGGGGTATGATATCTCACATCAAGCCACCTCACTTTTAAGCCATGTCAATTGCCATATCACATCCCAAATATCATTCCATGACACTTGACATGTCACATGCCATGTCACTTGTCATATCACATGCCATATCACTTTCTATGTCATTATGAATAGTGATAGTGAATATTACTTTTTAATAGTAATTTCAAATAGTATTATGTGAATAGGATAATAATGATTTGGTTTGGTTAAGGGTTAATAAGGTTTAGGGGGTCTTTAGGGGGTCATGAGGCATTTAGTCATCAAAAACTATAAGTGTGCAGTTTTATAGTGTCTACATTTTGCCACTTGTTATTATGTGGCTTTGAATTAAAAATATGCAAAACAAAAATGAAACACTTGGTTGGAGTTCAAGGTGTCCCAAGTATGGGAGGAGGTGTTCCCCCTCAAATAAAGAGTTGATGAGGAAAGGATAAATAAGGTGTAGGTTTGATAAGCAGTTGGTGGGGAGGCACTAGGTGGTGCCACAAGGTAGTTGGCATGTGAAATGCCAATGGGTTCACAAAATTCATCTAAGCACAATTATTTAGAGACTAAAGCTACCATGTTGTTAAAAATAAGGTTAGTTTATAAGATAAATGATAAGGAAATTAGTCCCTAGTGTTGGTCATAGCAAATTGGGTTAGTCTTATCAAGTCTCTTAGATAGGGTCAGTGTTTACTCAAGAATCCATGGTAGGAAGTGCTATCGAGAAAAACATAGATGTTTTAATTATACATGAGGTGGTCTAAATTTAAATATTTAACATGGAAAAATTAGTCTATATGGTCAAAAGGACCAAGGCAAGGTCATCATAAACTATACAAAGAGGTATGGTCAAAAATGGCCAATGTCGAGGTGGATGTGGGAAAGTGGGTTGGTTTGTTAGAATGGGGTGGTCAAGTAGACTCCATATGCACTAGGCAACTGGACACTACCTACATAGTTATATGGACATAATGTCCAAAATGAACTTTAGGACAATGTAATTCTCCCTATAATGGGGGAAAAACTTAAGAAGTATTAGATGGTGTTAAAACATAAGGATGTTTATGAAATAATTCAAAGCTTCTTTGATGTAGGATTCCTTAAGCAAGAGGGAATTGTTAGAAGTGGAAATGAGTGAGAAGAAAAATGGGATGGGAATAAGTTGTTGATGGCTGAGTTTCCCTTAGAAATGGATTAGTACCTACATAGTCCATGGACATTAGGATAATGTAGTTTAATAAGGGTTGGGCGAGTGGTGATCAAATTGGCAACCCCAATTTGATGGACCACATAGGTTGGATTGGGCTAAGGGGCTTTGTAAAACAATAGTTTTGGGATTTGGTGAATGTGTTAGTGAAAGTGAATGGTGTATATTGGTGAATAATTACCATAATGATCCCCCATTTAGTAGGATGAGAGACACAGATGGGCAAGGTAGGATAAATTAGAAGGGAACACCATGATAAGCACCACAAATTACCTTTAATGGAGCTAATCCATAGAATAGGTGCCTTTATGAGGAGGTTACACCTCTTAAAAATGTGTGAGGTTATAATTTTAGAGATAAAATCTACCACTATGAACTGAGTTTTAGGAGGTGGGCTTCTATCAAGATCTACATAGTCAGTTTGGCCAAGGTTCATCATCACTATGAGCTGATTTTTAAGGGTAGTAGAAAAGTGATGAATTGTAAAGAATTTATTTGATGGATAAGTATATTCTATGAGTAATAAAGTCAATAATGTGGTGAGAAACAAATGATGGACCTTACCTGACCTAAGAGTTACATGGGTAGGCTAGACAAATGGTGGACATGTTTACATCCTTTATCCTAGTTCTTTAAAACTGATGAATTGGGGTTCCACTTAGAAGAGGCCATTTTAGTAAGGAGATATGTGGTCAAATATATTAGTTATATAGTTAGATTAGATGGTGATTATTCCCCAGCTATGGGTGAACTTTCAATTAGCACAAAAGAAAAGACTACCATATTTGAGCAGACATTGCTAATGGTTAGGGTTTGACATTTAGAGCCTTTAACAATGGGCTAGTAGTAATAAGAAGGTAGAGGGGATAAGAAGGTGAATTTATTGCTGTGAATTTATGTTGGACTATCTTTGATAGAATATTTTATAAAGTGACAAGGATTTATGAGTTACCACCACTAGAAATAGTGGTAGTTTTGAAAGCATGATCATTACGATGACCCATGGTTGGAAGCTTATTTATGTCAACTAGATTAAAGGTGATAATGACACAAATGACCACTAGGCTAAAAGGGTCACAAGATGAAAAATCAAGGAAAGACATTGGATGAAAATTAGATGATAAAGGTAATACAAAGATATCATGATGGTGTATAATGGCTTTTTCAAGACAACTAATCGTATCAAAGGTGATGTGTCCATGCAAAAAGTTAGGTAGACATGACCATTTGAACTGGGGATACTATTTAAGGGAATCAATGACATCATATAACCTTCCTAGTTAGTGGAATGAATAATCATGTTGATGAGGAAGAATGGGTAGGTATTCTATTTAAAGAATCATGATAAGGGCCAAGACTAGGATCAGATCATGCCCTTCATGCAAGCACATCTACCTTTACATAATTACCATTTAAATTTACAAATAAAATGATGGTTCATGTAATTTCATGCACTAATACTACCATATTTATCCACATTCGTCATCAACAAAAATAACAACAATAAATAGGAGTCCCATCCCCTCATCTCACACTGTTACACTCTCAGTCTGCACTCAATCTACCTAACCATGGTTTACTCAAGGAAATTCTTTCCTTTATAATGCACAAACTTTCATAAATAAATGATGCCTTCTTCATAAGGTATGTCAATGTAATTCCTGGGAGTAATCAAGTAGAAATATGGTTGAATAAAAATATAGATTCACTAGATAATCAGTCTAATTCTTATAAAGGAAAATAATGTATGCATGTGATTTAGGCAATGTATAATCTGATGAATATGTATGTTTTGTGCAACTCTTCACACCCTAAGTAAAAAATTACATAGTTTTTTATGTATGAAATGTGTTGGATGTCACTGGTCGAGTGGTATCATGCTTAAGGTTGTGTGGATACTTATGAATGTTATGGTTATGGTTATGATTGGTATGGTTGTTATTTTTATAAACTTATTGAATGTAAAAACAATTATTATTTTCATTACAACACTTGATGGTAAAATTCATGAGTAAAACATCAACCAAGCACATTAAGAATAGGGCACAATGTTTTATTTTTGACAAAGACTAAAAATAGACCCAAAGTGGGAATAACTTAATGAATATAATCCCTTTAAAAGTTGTCCATTAGTGGTCCTTAGTTGATAAAAAAGGGTTTCTTGATCACAAGGTGCCAAGTAAGTTCTAAATCCCTTGATTTACAAATAGTCTAAAGGGAATATGGGTGATGGGTGGTGTGAAGGGAAATGGGTGATATGTATGATAGCCACATGTGAATTAGTTTTCCGCTTCTATATGTGGCCTAATAATGGTAATAGATAAGTCCATGTCGTATACTAGATATAGACTGATTAGTATGAGAAGTCTATATAAGAAATACAATTATGGATTCCAACTTATTATGCTATTTGAGAGTTTATTGTGGCTTTAAAATTTATTGTGATAGTGAGTTTTTTGCTTTATTATTGTATATGAGAAGTTGATCAATGTGAGAAGCTTTCATGAAATTGTTCTACTTTTGACAAAGTTAACTTATCCATACTTCAAGGGAGTGGTCTAAGCTTATTAGCTTTGTTCAATTTTCTTTATAGCTATCCTTCTAGGGAGTAGTCTAGACACCTTACATGTGCCAATTTTTATTTTATTTTTGGGAAGTTGTCCTTCAAGGGAGTAGTCTACAATGCTTAAGATATTGACCAAAATAATGTTTTGGTACCCAAATTATTTTTTGATGAAATGTGTTTAGACATGGAAAAGTCTAATTAGGTTCAAAGGTTTACCTTTATGAGGGCAAAACTTTAACACACGAAGGTCAAGGATATGTGAAAGGGTGTGGTTTTGAGAGGTAATGACCATGGGATTCCATCTTGTTAGAGATGAAAAATATCCATGAGAACCATTCTATGGGTAGAGCCATGGTACCCATATGTATGTTTAGGCTATGATTATGATGGTTAATCACATGGTTCTATGCTTTAATAAATTATCCTCAAAAGGAGAGGAGAGAGATGGGTGAAGGTTAGAATATTTTAATCAAGGGATGAGATTAAGTTAGACAAAAGAGGTGATCTTGATACTTATTTAATAGAAAAATCGATGTAAATGAAAAGAATTGAGGGGTTTCAGTTCTAGTTTTACTTTGATAGAGGACAAATGATAAGATCCTGATCCATACTTATGGGTAATGATGTAGGGTCCAAGCTAGTTGAAAGCAAACATGCCTCATTTATTCTTCACCATATTGGTCATGTGTTGTTTTTCCTTTAGGATGAGGTATCTAATATTGAATTCCTATTTTTTGAGGTGTTTGTTATAAGTGCATGTGATATTTTATTCATATATATAAAGGTGGGTGAGGGCTGATAAATGATGCTCATCAAGTAGCTCAAGTTGAGTTAAATGGTGTTAGTAAAAATCTTCCTCAAAAATGAGTTCTTATAAAGATATGGAAAGATATCAGATTTGGACTTCAAGAGGCAAGACTACCTCTACTTCGAAGACTAGAGAGAAAGGGGTAGCACTCATAGAGGTTTGAATGCTAGTGCCATAGGCCCATAAAGTAAATGAGATGTGAAAGTGTTAATCCTGACTTGAAGCACTGACAACTTTGGTTAGTATTTTGGTGAGGGTTTTATTAGAGGCTTTCACCTATCCATTTGGTTTTGGTCGGCAAGGCAAATAAAATCTCAAATAAATGCACAAGGCATCACATAAACCTTGGACTTGCTTATTCTTGAAGGATTTTCCATTATCGATGATGATATTATGAGGAATTCTAGAGCAACAGATGATATGATGGTTGATAAAGTTAACAATATTATCCAATTTAATCAAGATTAGAGGAATAACTTCCACCCACTTAGTTATTTATTCATTGGTTGTGATTATGGAACTATGCTACTATGAAGAATGAGGGTTAATTTCTCTAATGAGATTGATCCCCACTAAGAGAAAGGCCAAAAGTCTTTAGATACCTAGAGGCTATTGGTTGGTGGATGATGTAAATTAGCATGTTGTTTACATTTTACACACTTTTTTACATAATCAAAATATTCATTTTTGAGTGTGGGAAAATATTAGCTAAGGCAAAGGATACGTTTAGTGACCACTAGGCTGATAAAGTGTCCCCCACAAATCCCATCATGTGTTTTCTTGATGGCATGGAAAGATTCATGGCTACATAGGCAACAAATAAGGAGACCATCAAAAACACATTTTTAAAGGATTTATCCTAGTATGGTATAATGATAGGTACTTTTAACAAAATCTCTTTGAGCATTCCTAAAGAGTTTGGGAGGGATGATGCCTAAGTTGAGGTAGTTAAGAGTTTGGTCATACCAAATGTCAGATGGGGATTATTCCACGCTACAGATGATAGGGAGATTAGATTGGTTATAAAAGGGAGTCATAAAATGATTAATGGTGACAAACATTTTGGAATTAGAAGGCTGAGAAGGGATTTGGAAAGTAAGAAAGGCCATTGTATCTATGAATTTATTAGTAGATCAAGGAATGGATTAGACCAGGTAATGTTTGAATGATGTTAAGAGTTTGTCAACCAAAAGTTTATATTTTTTTAAGACATCATTCTTACATTGATAAGATCTATTGACCTGGTTGACCATAAGATAATAATTACCAAAGACATGGATTATCTTAATTCCCAAGGTTAGAGTAGTTTTAAGACCTATCACTAGGGCTTCATACTCAGCCTTATTATTGGTGCATTCAAAGTTGAGTTTAAAGGAGAGAGGAAGGGGTTTGCCATCAAGAGTAATGGGAATAACTATGACACCCCCTCCTTGTGGGCACTTCAAGCCATTAAATAACATGGTCATTTGGTAGGTTATTCCATCTTCTTGAAAAAGAGTCATGATAGACTCATCTAGAAAGGAAAGAGGAGGTGGTTGGTTATTTCCTAAAGGAGCTTTAACCAATTGGTTGTTAATAACCTTTTAATTGACTTCTACTAGAGGAATTCAAGGTTAAATTAAACTAGGAGCATGAGCCACTTAGCCATACATTGATTTTGGTATGGTTTAGAGTGCATGTATTTGAGCAGGTTGGTATTAGTTATGACATAGGTTTTATGGTTAAGAAGGTAGTGGTGGAGTTTGGTGGCCATGAAGGTCAATGCTAACTAGAGTTTCTTGGTATGTGTATGTTGAGTCTCATATTCTAAAAGCATGTGAATAATGTATTATATGGCTTGTTCTTTGTGTTATTCATATCGGTGAGCCAACATGGCCCCCAAGGAATGGTCAGTGGTAGAGATATATAGCTAAAAGGGGTGGTCATCCTTAGGAGGGATGAGGATAGGTGGTGAAAAAAGCTATTGTTTGAGTGAATCAAAGGCATTTTGAAAATCACCATTCCATTTGAAAGATACATCTTTATTTAGAAGGTGATGGAAAGGTTGGCACTAGTCTAAAAGTTGGGAAACGAAATGGTGAATGGATTGAAGTTTTCCATATAGGCTATAAAGCTATTTAAGGTTGGTTAGAGGAACTATGCCAAAAATTGCTCTGACTTTAGTAGGGTCTACTTTGATTCCATAAAGAGAGATGATAAAGCCAAGAACATTTCCTAAAAGGACCCCAAAAATGCATTTATTAGGATTAAGGTGAACATGATAACGGATGAGGCATTAAAATATGATTGTAAGAATAGTCAAGTGATCTATTTGGAGTTTGGATTTCTTGAGAAGGTCATCCACGTAGTCTTCTACAATATTATGGATGATATCATAGAAGATATAATTTATGGCACATTTTTAGGTTTCACCAGTGTTATTTATCCCAAAAGGCATGACTCTATAGAAAAAGGTTCCCCAAGGGGTGGTAAAGGTAGTTTTATGCTAATTTTCAAGAGCAATCAATATATGATCATAACCTAAAAACCTATCCATGAGAGATAAAATTTCATGGTTGGCCTTGAGATCAAAAAGCTAGCTAATGCTAGGTAGAATAAATTCATCCTTGGGGTAGGTGAGGTTAAGGTCATGAAAGTCCACATAAGTGTGGAGACCCCTCTTGATTTTGGTGATAGGAAAAATATTCAAGACCCATTGGGGGTAGTCAATGGGCTGAATTAAGTTTACAGATAGAAGAAATTGAAGGTCTTCTTTGACAAGAAGGGTGATGTGAGGATGAATGTATTGAAGTTTTTGTTTAACAAGCATGGAATCATAATGAATGACTATGTTATGGGTAGCAATGGTGGGGTCAATATTGGGCATATCACTGTAAGACCAAGTGAATGCTATGTTATAATCTTGGAGGGAGGAGAATTCCTAAAGTTCCTTGGCACTTAGTGATTGGCATAATTTGATAATGTGGGGGTTGTCTAGAGTGCCTAAATTTATATATGTGGTGGATTCATTAGACATGGTCAAGGCTTTAGGAGGAAGGGATTTATGGATAGAAGAATCCCCTATATTGAGGTAGGTAAGAATGGAATCATCATCATAATTTTGGATTGTGTAGATGGTAGGATGATTTTTTTCTACCATTTTAAGATGTATGAGTGGAAAGACTTTGGTTTGGCCACTCTTTTAGTAGATGAAAGGGCCCAAACTTACAGCATTGATAAAAAAATTTAGGAAGGATGATATCAAGGTCTTTAGGCAAAGAAAGTGGTTGGGTTGTAAAGGATGGGATATATTCCTCCATGGTAGCAATGGGTTTGGGTAAATTGGTGGATTCTTGAGGTGGTTCATACCCAGGGGTGAATGAATAATAAGATTGTAAAGTTTTGATATGATGTAGCTCATGAGGCCCTTGTTCATAGCAACTGAGGATAAATACTTTCCAATCACACCTATGGAAATAGATTTTAGCAAACTCCAATTTTCTAAGATAGGAAAATTTATAGTTAAATGGATGGATGGATGAACTAGTGATAGGGGATGAAAGTGGCTGATCAAGTCCCCCATAAATGAAATTTGTTTGATGGTTAGGGATCCCAAAGGGGATGATGGTTCCAATATTAGGGTTTTAAGAAGGGTCATGTCTAATATGCCCATATTCTTGGGGAGTAGAGAAGGCATCTATAGCTAAGAGTCTATATTCCCCAAGGGAAAGATGCTAGAATGTGGTTGTCATAGAGTTATCTAAAGGAATATGGGAAAAAGGGATAGATGAGCTAGTATAAACTTCATCAACATTTGGTGTGTAAATGCTATGGGTTTTAGTTGGTGAGGTTATGTTGTTATCATATGGTTGTGAGATGGATGAAGGAGTAATAAGGACATCACTGGGCTGATATGTCATATTACAAGATGTAAAAGGACTAGGTTTAGCTTAGATAGTCACAACTTGCCCTTCATGTTCAAAATTGACACATCGATGTAAGGTGGAAGGGACACAAGTCATGGAATAGATCCAAGGGAATTTGAGTAAAATATTGTATTGTAACTCTCCTTCTACAACATAAAAAGGTTTAGAAATATTATGAGACCCTACACAGATATGGAGGACAATTGTGTCACAAGTGGTAGCCATAATATCATTGAAATAATGAAGGACCACTGAGCTTTTAGATATGATTTTTTTAGGTGACTATAGCTAGTCATAAGTATGGGAGGAGATAATATTTATGCTATATCCCCCATCAATCATCACCCTTTTGACATAAGTTTGATTGATGTATGTTATAATGAAGAGGGGGGATCAAGATCCTCTAGATGAATAGAAGATATTTTTGAATCTTTGAAGGTGACAAGGGTGGAAGTTTGAAGGGAAATAACAAAGGCAAATAGAGGTTGAGGGTCATTGGGTTGGACCCTTATGGATTTCAAGGCTTATATGAGTTCCTGAAAATGATGAGGAGAGGTAGAGACTAACTCATATAAGCTCAATTTTATTGGAGTTAGGTAAAGCTATTTGAGGATAGATTTTTGGATGGATATTGTATATGGTTTAGGTTATGGAGGGTTAGATGGGGAGGCACATACAATAGACACCTTGGGTTTGTTTGAAGATAGAGATGGTTTTGTATTGTTTTCTTGGGAGTTTGGGGAGGGGTAAGTCCAGGGAATGGATGCATTAGCCTTCCCTCTATCCTTCTATTGGGCCCAAGATCAGGTAACAATGTGAATAGTGTGGAAGAGGAGGTTTTTTAGATTGGTTGGTTATTCTATTCCCTTCTCTTTGCTTTTGAGTGATATTGAAGATTGGATGGGTTCAGTTGGTGGTGGGATTAGATATGGGGATGAAGGAAGTTTATCTAATAATAGATCATCATATTTATACAGGTTATGGAAAAGTATTTGGAGAGATTTATAGTTTTATGTGTCATGTCCTAGTGCCCTATGATATGCACACATCAAATTATTATTGAACCAAGAGGGTTTGGTACATGAAGGTTCAAAGGGTTTGATAGGTGGTAAGCTCAAGGAATAAGTTTGAAAGAACCATTAAAGTATGGTGAAGTAAGATTGGGGTAAAGGTGGTAAAAGTTTAGTGATTTTTGTTTTGGGTGTTGAATTATAAGGTTGTGGAGACATGGGTTTGGTGATAGGTGTCTTGGGTAAAGTGGTACACTTGGTTGATGATTTTGGTTTGGGAAAGATGGTCAATGAGCTGGAGTCAGAGGATAGTATGGTAGATAACTTAGGAATTATTGGTGTAGTGGGAAAATGTGTCTTTGAAGTAAAGTATGAAGGTGTGACCAACAAAGGTGGTTGGGTCTTGGTAAAAATGAAATAATTTATGTTCAAAGTAGAGGGATGAGGACCCAAAATGGAGGGCAAGGTTGAGAGAGGTAAAATTTGGGTTTTTGGGACTTTTGGTGGTTTTACCTCTTTGCTTGTTTTAGTTATTGGTTTTGGAGGGGATTTGGTTATTTTAGGTATGTTTTGAGGGTTGATTAATATGAAGGATTATTTGGTTGGTTGGGTGGAGGTTTTAATTGGTTTAGAAGGGCTAGGTTGGTCTAGCAAAGGAGGGGTTAGAAGTTCTAGTTTGGTCTCCTTGTCATTGTCTTAACCTTTGATAGAGGGTTTTGAAATTAGAGGTTGGGTGGATGCAGTCATCTTCTCTTGTGAGATAGCTTCCAAAGAGGTAGTGGATGGTTATATAATAGGCGAGGTAGGTGTGGAATCCTTTAATGTAGGTATGGGTATGGTGGTTTCTTTTATTTGGGTGTCCAAAGGAATAGAAGGAATTCTTTTTTCTTCCATTAGGGGAATGGGGAAAGAGGTGATTGAGGTAACATTTCCTTCAACAATGGGTTCATCAGTAATCACATTAATAGTATGTGCCTCTTGAGATGGTTTGGGTTTATTTTCATGATGAGGGGTAGAAGGAACATGATTAGGGAAAGGTTTGTAACATATGTCAAGGGATTAGTTTTTTGGTTCATTAGGATTATCTAATGTAAGCTCCCCCTTGTTAGTGAGGGATTGGACAAGGTATTTAAAGGTATAACACCTATTGATGTCATGTCTTATGACTTAGTGAAAAGTGCAATGGTAATTCTCATTATACCAATTGAGCATGAGATGAGAAGTATCAAACTATTAGGGTGGTTTGATTGGTGGAAGCTAGATGATATTGGATTTTAGTAAATTTTCCAAATTAAAAGGATAAGGCTCCCCAAGTGGAGTAAATTTCTTATGATTGTTCCAAGTTTGATTTCTTTGGTTTTGGTTTGAGTAATTAAGAGAGTCAGAGGTTTGCTTCCTTGGGTTATGTTGGTTGGAAGATATCAGTGGTATGGCTTTGAGGAAAATGGCATTAGTAGTTTCTTTATTTTTTTTGTTGGGATTAGTTTGGTTATTTGGTTTGGAAGAAGAGGGCTCATTGGGTTTCTAAGTTGAGTTCTTGTTATTAAACTTTAACCTTCCTTCATCTAGGGATTTATTCTCTAGTTTATGAGGCATGGTAAAAGCTTCATCAAATGTTTGAAAGCTTTGGACATGCAATGTGGATGAAATGTGTTTTACACATGCCTATATGAAGAGCTTTATAAGCTCAAGTTGGGGAAATAAAAATGAAATTTGGTTTATTAGGCTCCTCTAATGAGCCATGAAATTATTAATAGATTCATATTCAAATTGATGAATGGAGTAGAGGTCGGTAATATAATTTTTTTTGGATATATTGATTGAAAAGTCTTCCAAAAAGTTTGGGCCAATTGGGCAGAGGAAAAGATGGAGTGTTTTGGGATGTCACTATACCAATCTAATGTAAGTCTAGATAAGGACATAGGAAATGTATGGAGAAGATCCTCATAATGCGAAATCAAGTAACATGTGTGCCTAAACACTCTTAAATGTTATTAGGGGTCCTCTTTTCTTTGAAATTTAGATAATTTTGGTTATTCCCATTGTGGAGGATATTGTTAGAGGGGGATGGATGGATGGATGGATGGATGGGTTTGTTGAAAATTTTGTCATAAGAGATAATTTTATGTGATCGTGAGATAGATGACTCAAGGTTAGTGTTGGAAATATTTTCATTGATGTCAAAGGTCTAGCATTATTGGTGATAAAGGCCCCATTGCATTTAATGTTGTTTGTAATAGATATATCTTGGCTAATGTGAGTTAATATCTATTTAATATTAATGAATATATTTTTGGTTGCATATGAGACAAAATAAGGGCCCATGGAGAAGTCAAAGAGCCATGGGATAAAGACAAAAGAAGGATGGGATGCATTTTCCCATGAAGAGTCATCTTGGGGAATTCCAAGAGTCACCAAGTGAAGACAAAAGAGGAAGGGTGAAATTTCTCATGAAGGGACACTTTAAGGAATACAAAAAGTCACCAAGATGAGGACAAAAGAGGGAAGGACGTTTTTGATCATGAAGGGTCACCACATGAATTTTCAATGGCTTGAATATGAAGGGTCATACAAGTTTATTGCCATTTTCCATGAGGATTGAAGGGTCACAAAGGGGGAAGGCCAAAGTTTATTTGGAAAGATATAAATAAAGGCTTGAGAAGCCATTTGTAAATATGGGAGATGGAGGTTGATTTGATATTATAATATCTAGCTTAAAAGAGAAATTGTGAGAGATGAATATGATTTGTATTTGTTATATCTAGCTTAGAAGAGCAAAGGTGAGAGAGAGGAAAGAGATGTTATATTGAACTATCATTTGTTGAGATAGCAACATTGAGAGATAGGTGTGTGGTATACACAAAGGGGTTGGTGCTCCTGTGGGTTGGTGCTCAACAAAGGGGTTAGTGCTCTTGTGGGTTGGTGCTCAAGCATAGTAGTTGGGTTGGTGCTCAAAAAAGGGGTTTGGTGCTCCTATGGGTTGGTGCTGATGAATAGTAGCTGGGTTGGTGCTTGGTAAAGGGGTATGGTGCTCCTGCAAGTTTGTGCTTGTGAATATTGTTTGGGTTGGTGCTCATTCATATACTTTAGATTTTTCTCCATGGTTTTTCCTACATTAGGTTTCCACGTTATATCTAGTGTCTCTCTCTATCTTATGTGGTTTTTATTGTTTGAGCTTTATTGCATATCTTGAATATTTGATTAAGTGGATTTTGGTTAAAGGAAAGTTTTATAAGATATATGATATACTGATTCACCCCCCCTCTTAGTTTATCCCATACTTAATACTTAGTCATTTTTTTTATTAACATCTTGACCATGTCAGTTTAGGGTTGTTGGGTTAGATAGGTATATAACACATTTTGTTGGGGCTCGATAACATGGGCATAACTAGTAGATGGTTGGGATGATGTTACATATGTGTGTGAGGTTATGTAAGATTGGGTGTAAGGTAGAGGTATGTATTATTATGTGTTAAGAATATAATAATAATATGACATGTGATGGGGGGTTGATGTTGAGGTGTTTATGTATGACATCAAAGTGATTAGTGGGTTAGTTGGTTGAGGGTGGGTGGTGACCAAAGTGCTTATAGGTGGTAAGTTAAAAGGTATATAAATCACTAAATTTTGGAATGTAGTGGAGACAAGTGAGTTAGTGGTGATGGAAGGGGTAGTAGTAGCATGAGTATAAGGTATTCCCATGGTGGGAAAAGAATATGTAGCTAGTAGTGAAGTTGTCCTTAGTGTGGATGGTATATGGGTTAATGTTTGGGTGTTTGTTAGGGGCATTTGTCCATTGGTGGGATTGTTTGATGGTGCAAGTGGTATTTGGTCATGGGTTGGGTTAGTTGAAGAGGATGTTTGGGTGATAAGAGGTTGGGTAGGATTGACCATGAGATGATAAGGCATGCCCAAAAGTGGGTCACTAAGAGGAATCAGAGTAGAAAGGTGATAGTTTAAAGTTTGGAGGTAATGTTGAAGGCAACAAGGTTGTTATCAATAAAAGTGGAGAAGTCTATATCACCTTGGGAAAATACCTTGGAAAAGGTAAGAGGAGTGAAAACATGAGGTGAGCCTTCAACATTGGATGGGTACTCCATGGAGGAAGGAGAGGAGGGAAGTGGTTCTTGATTTGTTTGGTTTCTCAATTATTGTCTAGTGAATACCATATGAGAAACAAGTAAAGGATTGGTATGAACTCACACCTCAAAATAATGAAAAATAAAAGAAATTCAAGGAAAACAATACATTCACTAAGATCATGCTAAGTCCTAGGATTAATTTTAATCTCTCTTTTAGCTTATGCCTTAGAAAAGTGTGAAGGGGAAATTGGCTTGAATAGGTCCTAGAAAGTAATCTATGTTTAGTTTTGGGTTATGTTTAGGTGCTCAAATAGAATTCTATATTGGATTGAGTACATGGCTTGATACCTAGAGCTTGCTCCCCTCACATCACAATCCCATAGCTAGTGTAGGTGTTTAGTCAATATACCAATTACCAAAGCTTATACTCAGCCAGAGAACTGAGTTGGTTATCCTCTCAATGATTAAATCTAAGTATGATGATCAGGAGAGGGTAAGGTGATCCACTAGGTGATGAAATCCTAGTCGAGCCTTGTCTCAAGTGAGTTTTATGTTTTTTTTGTTCAAGTGGTTTGTTTTTTTAAAATTTATGCACTATGATTAATTTGTTTTTCCTTTAATTAATTTAGGTGAACTAATTAGGCAAGCAAGCAAACAATCTATGTAGTTAATTTTGACCCAAAGGAAAAAAAATTGATTTATTTTTATGAAAATAAGAAAAACTAAAATTCACATAAATTCAGCATGAAAATTAAATCCTAACCCTTATATGAATTCTCTCTTTTTTTTTTAGAAATGCAAGAAAAAAATGAAAATTTCTACTTTTTTATTTTTTCTGATTTTCTAAATAAAAGACGCTAAAACATACATTTTGAAAGATACAAGTGATTAATTTTCATAAATTTAATTAAATATAAATTAAAATTTAATAATGCAGCTAAATATCTTAAAACATATAATAAACCCAAGAAAACTCAAGGATCCCACCGGGTGTGCCAAAATGTTTCTTTCTAGTTTTTGTTTTTTCTTAAGTGTGAAAAGAAGAAATTTGTGATGAAAGGTGTGGAAGAATACATGTTAAAGTGTGCATGTTGGATCTAAGTGATTTTTGAGAGATACTAATTGGATTGGGAGGATGACCTTAAAATAATAAAACACTAAAATAAACTTGTTTGTTAGAAAACTAGATGGGTAGATTGCTTAATATGAGTTAGATCCTAGAAGCAAAAGCTTTCTAGGAGGCTGTCAATCCTCCTACTTTAAAAATTTAGTTGAGTTGATAAAATAAATGTATTATTTTATTAAATTATATTAAATTTAAATTAAAACCATAAAAAAACTAAATTTAATAGAAGATAATTAAATTCTTTGCTAAGTTAACCAAAATAAAGCAACTAGTTCGGTTATACCAATGCTGAAAATTAGTTAGGGAAAAATAGGGGTTTTGGTTTGGTTTATGACAAGAGTCAAAAGAAAATGATAATGTTTTGATTGAGTTCATAAATTTTTAAATGGGTAAATGATAGTCAATAAAGGGAAGATAAATGGTAAAAGGGATTTTGAGGTCAAGAGGTCAAGATGGCAATGAAGCAAAAGGGATAAATGGTCAAGGTGGTAAGAAGAAGGTAAAGGGTGAATGGAAAAATAATTAAATGGATAAGAGGGTATGGAGTTAAAAGGATTAAAATAGAAGATTAAAATTTGATAAATGTGTGAGGTCAAATAAATAAGAAGGCCAAGAAATGAAATAAACAAAATACAAGAAAGCAAACAAATGTTACCTTGATGCTTGATGAAGATGGTTGATGAAGATGTTGTTGTTGATGGAGATTGAGTCAATTTTAGTAGATATTTGTTTCTTTGATATTTTATCCTCTAATATGATTATTACCTTCAAAATTATTACCTCTTAAAAAAACCTATAATAAGATGTTAATAACCAAAGACTAACTTCCAACTTAACCTTGGGTGAAGGAGAGGTGGATAATTATTGCATATGTTGTGAAGAGTCATGCCAAAAGAGGAATAGTATAATTATGGTGAAATTTTATATATGGTGGATGAATTATTAAAAATTAGGTGGGTGGGTATTCCCATTTGGTTTGGTGAGTGTCCCATATGGGTTAAGAAGTCAAAATGGGTGCCCTTTGTCTTTCCCAAAGTACTAAAGAGGTAGGTATCTAATTTTGAAGGTTAATTTCATGTGTGAAGGTAAAATAAATGTTGAATAATGGTCCCTTGAGGGGAAATTTTCCATATTTAAATGGGGGTACCTTGTGATTCTTAAATGAGGTCATCAAGCACTTTGAAAAAGCGTCCCAAGTGGGGTATGATGTCCCACATAAATCCACCTCACTTCTAAGCCATGTCACTTGCCATATCACCTTCCAAATCAACTTACATGACACTTGGCATGTCACATTACATTTCACTTATCATATCACATGACATGTCACTTTCCATGTCATCATGAATAGTGATAGTGGGTCCCATAGTGAATAGTGATAGTGAATAGTACTTTTGAATAGTAATTTCAAATAGTATTATGTGAGTAGGAGAATAGTGATTTGGTTAGGTTAAGAGGGGTTATTTAAGGTTTAAGAAGGTTTAAGGGGTCTTTAGGGTGTCCTAAGGCATTTAGTCATCAAAAAATTTAAGTGTGTAGTTTTTTAGTGTCTACAAAGTCACTATAAGATATATGGTCAAAATAACTTTGCTTTCCTTGAGAATGAGTAGAATTAAATAATGCATAATTAAAAACATGGTGTCTCTAATCCAAGGATGTGTATGATTAATTTTAATTATATTTCAAACTGAATGATGTAATGATTTTTAATCAACAAAGGCATTTGGTATTGAACATGATGCACTTATTTTTGAGGTACCTATTTGTGTATAATTTGAACATTAGACATCCCATGGTTATTGATAATATATTTATCATGATTTGTATTGGACTTATAAAAGTGATAATATAAATATAAAACATTATAAACTTCATTTTGATGATATTACTTACCCAAATTATAGTTTTACTCAAAATATGAATAAACTAATTGTAATTAAGTATATCTAGGAATACATACATTAAAGTATAGAATTACAATTTATATAACTATGTGGGCTCAAGGAAACATGAAAAATGTGAAAAAAAATTAAGTATAAGAGATTAAGGAATGATCACACCCATTTACTATTCTATGAATATGAACCTTTATAGCAACATTGTAAAGTGTTTAGATCCTACACTTGAGATCTATGATCCTAAAAATAAATCTACTCAGTTAAATTTAAGATGTGGCTTTAACCTATGTAAGCATTCATTATTTAAAATCACACTCACATGTTTTGTCCATGTTCCATAAAGTTTGACTTACATAGGATTTTTCAAATTGATTTTTGCGTTAATTTTATGTTATATATTTTCTAACGTTCTTATACTTGTGATTCAATTTTTCATGGGTATAATATTTTGAATTGGTATTCTTCCTTATTTACCTCTCTTGACATTCAAAATAAAGACACAATTATGGTGATAGGTAAATATTGAAGCAAATTTACAAACTACATATATCAATACTTGGATTCAAACATTCACATAGTTTTTTAGTGTGTGGATGGAAATAACAAGAGTGAAGGTTTGAACTTCCTCTTCCCTATAAGTGATAAATGAATATCTATGAAAAATCATGCCCTAATTTTGAACAATGTGAATCATGAGAAAACAATAATAAAAAATCCATTGTAAGTGTATATGATGTGACTTAGTTAATATCAAATTGAATTTGGATGAAATAAATTTAATTTTTGGCTCTAGGTTTGACCTTTAATATTATATTTAAGTTTTATATCTGTGTTATCATTCCTATAAAACAACTTATGGCATGCTATATTATATATAGGATTATCTAGGAAAAGTTATACTAATTATTTGGCTTTATAATTGACAAGTGGAAAGGTTAAAGATGCAAAATCCATGACAATAGGTAGAAGGACCCACAAAGGTAAACATGAAGCACACATGATGGGTACATGTCTGACCCAAATAGACTAGCACTCTATGCAGGTCTTACCTTGAGATGACATAGGATATATTTTTAAGACAGTGTCTAATATAAAATGATAAATATTTAAATGATGGTAATATTTATTTATAAGTGTTAGATAATGATTTTTAGACTTAAAGGCTCAATAAGTACTCTTTTGAGACCAAGATGAGCAAGGAAACAAACTAATATGTACAATTTGGAAGAGGTATTTTTAGAACCACTTTGTTGAATAAAAATAAATTAGTTGTTTAAGGCATAACATGTGTACTAATATTTAGGGATAAAAATAAAATGATAGACTACTCAGAGTAATTATAACCATATATTAATGTCTTCAACAAAAAAAAACTATTCAAACTAATAAAATTTAATGAATAAAACTTAATAAAACAACTTAACTTATATGTGATTTTCAAATCTCTTTAATTAATTCAAATGTGAATTTAAAAAAACATAAATTCCAATTCCATTGTCTCTATCTAAATTTATTGGTCTCTTTCGTATCTCAATAGTTTCCTTAAACTTTATTTTTATATAATAATTGTAATCAACTATAATTTTTTCTTGTTCAATCTAGATATCGTGGTTCATGATATGGGAGTGTTTGTAAAAATGTTTAAATTTCAAGACATAAGTTATGAATGTCTCTAGTGTTCTATTTGTGTGTTATCTAGAGAGACCTACTAGCTTCCCCCACGTAAGGATTCCTTCAAGAACAAAGAATGATGTAAACACCTTTTTAATCAATATGATTTAAATAATATTTTTAAAAATAAAATGGAGTATGAAGGGTGTTATTAGGTGTTAAAATATTTTTTATACTTATGTTCCTCACAATTATTGATAAATTATTTTAAATTTCTTTTATGTAGGGGATAGTGACCCTAGGAGAATCTAAGTTCACATTATTATCTCTTGGCCTCTAAATGCTTGCCTTATGGAAATATTTTTCAATTTCCCATCTCTTATAATCTATTAGTATCAATACTTGCATGATTTTACCATTTTATTATTGTACGTGTATTGGTTCTAAGATCATAATATCCCTTATTGAAATAACACCGTTAATGATATTTATCTAAAATAAAACTCGCACAATCAAAACCATAAAACTATTTTACTTTACTCTTTGTAAATAAAGGACATTAAGATATTAAACATAGAAAACATACAAAAGGAAAAGGATCACCTCATGTAAGTTTTGATATAAAATGGTCATAATTTATGGTAAATTTAAAACACTTTCCATAAGGTGAGCATATAAATTCCAAGAGATAATAACATGAAAATAGATCTTCCTTATATCATTATCCTTTACATAAAGGGATTTTTTGAATATGAGGAAGGTTGGTATATAAATTGATTTTATACCTCATAACATCCTTCTCACTTCATTGTATTTGGACAAATAATATTTAGATTTTATATTTCAAAAATGTGTTACATCATTAATTGTTTTGTAACAAACCTTATGTGGGGGAAATTAGTAGGTCTCTCCAAAAAAATCTCAAAGAGAAAAATAAAAACATTCATAAATCATAGATTAAAATTTTTAAAATTGTGTATCACTCCCATATCACAAAACACCATGATTTTATTCACCAATCAAAATGTTTCTTTAATGAATAAGTTTGTTGCAAAATAAACGTTACATAAAATATTGATATATATAAGGGACCATAAAATTTAGGGACAATGGGATTGGCATTGGTGATTATTGGCATCAAAATTTGAATCATTTAAAGGGATGTAATAATTGTATATAATCTAAGGTTTTTTGTTAAGGTTTTTTTTCATTAACATTCAGTAGATTGATTATCAATTTTTTAAGCTACCAAATTCCCTAACTTAATTCATATTATTCCTTATTATTATCTATGAATTAAACTATGGTTTTAATTAATCAAAATAAATTTATAAATTTATTTTTCTCCTTGAATATGTGTACACATTTTATTATCAATATGTTATCTTTGGTTTTATTCACCAATATGGTTCCATAAATTCATCTTTAAAATATATCTAATTATTGAAATATACATAATCTTAATATGTACAAGTCTACCAAATAGGATATATTGATAATAAGACACTATAAACAAGGTTATTGTGCCATATTTTGGTGTCTCCATAATTCTTTCACTTTTACTTGGGTGTTATATTTTTATTTGATAAATAATTCATAAAATTAAAATATATAAAAAATGTGAAACATGTATATTCACTTACTTATGTAGAGATAAGTGGTTTTTTTAATGCATACTCAAGTTAACCCTCCATCGATGTGAATTTTTGATGTAACTAAAATAATTTACAAATATTCAATACTCATGATATATATTTGACATTTTAAGTTTTAGGATTTTGAAATTTTGAAATTTTGGATATTTGAATTATGAAATGATGACATAGGAACAAATACACCTATATGGTATTTGATAAAAAATTACTTACAAATAAAAATCCATAATTACACATTTTATATGTTTTTCAACATATCAAACACTTTTATAGGATTCACCAACACCTAAGCCACTTGTTGATCTAGAAATAAAATAATTTTGTTCAACTTTGATCAGTTTTGCTCAAGTTTGACTAAGTTTCATCCAATTTAAAATAAATTACAAAAACTCCCATATGTATCCACACTTTATAGGTGAGGAATTAATACCTATGTTACAATCACTCATCTCAAAAAAATGTTTTAAATACACTAAATTCTAGTAGAATAATATAGCCAAATTATCAATATCTCAAATATATGCCACTAAAATTGGAATATAGTCGATACCAACCAGTAATTATTGAATATATGTATAAGTTTGAATATATTATAGGAAACATAGTACCATGTCAAGAATAATAAATTTTTTAAACAAGATATTACACCTTGAAGAGGGCTAGATATAGCAATGGAAATATACACAAGTAGTGTTCCCCCATATATTCATGGTAGATACCATGGAATGGTAGTAACCAAAAAATTATACCATAGTAATCATGATAGACATAATGGATAAAAATATAAAATAAAATAATGTATGATTAATATCATGGATATAAGTAATAGATAAGGAAATGAATCACACAAGTTAGTGATAAGATAAGTTAGTGAGACCTCCCAATGATGGGACCCAGAAAACATGATGATAAGATGATACTATATGAATAATTATGCATAAAAAACAAAACACATGTATATACAAGAAATAATTTATGCAAAAATTAAATGTAAGTAATTAAGTATTATAACAAAGACACCCATGGTAGATATATTATATATAGGTACTAATGTATGATGTATTAGACAACATAATATATTTTTAAAATGACAATTTACAATCAAAGATATATATCACCATGAAATATCAATTGAATGGAAATACCCCAAAGATAATACTTGATATTGATGGAAAATTTCCCTAGAAAGGTGAGAAAATATAATGAAATTCAAGATCATGTATCTTGTGTAAACTATGGATGTGAAAATATCTATCATATGTAACTATGTAACAATGAAAAAATTAATGCTTTTCAAATTTTTATTTTTAATGTATATTGAATATTTTATATTTGTAATGTTTTTGATTTTTTTTTTAATTTTGTAAATGAGAGCCTTACTTTTGATGATAAAATTGTATAAATTGCTTAAGAAATAATATAACATAATGTGAAAAGACGTAAAGTGATGTGTATATTATATAAAACCATAAAAAATAATAGTGCAAGGCATACATGTATAATAATCCCCAATCATGAGATAATACAAAAGTGTTAAAGTCACTTGCTATACATTAATATGTGTCATGACCCATAAGTGAATAGATCCTAATAATTAGGATGATTATGTACATAGGGAATACCACATGCACCCCAATGTATAAAACTCAATAGTATAAATATATGGTATAAAATGTATATTGAGTAAAGGACTATCTTTTGTCACATTAAATGTAATATCTAATAAATGTATAACCATACATGAAACGAGTATAATAGAATCTAAAGACAAGATATTTTGACAAAAAACATGAATAGGTATAATGACCCTTTAGGGGAATATTATATCATATGAAAACCATGGGTACCTTTTCCCCATTGGTAGATAATATGAAATACAAAAAATGATGGGTACCATGCCCCCATTTGGAATACACACACACACACACACACACACACACACACACACACACACACATGGGTGCAATGGTCCTATAGGAAAAAAACATTAGGTACAATTCACCATAGGAAACAAATATAATTATGTATGAATCTCTATTTTTTATTTTTATTTATATTAGAAAGAATAGAAAAGTAACAAAAGAAGTCATAGGGCCCTTCATGAGAAATAAAGGAGAAATGATCATAAACTATAAGAATGATATGATAAGTATTATAATCAAAATATGGCTTCCCTAAAAAATTATATCATATTATGACTAAAGGTATTAATAAATATGTAGTCATCATTGGGATACTAATGCAAGGTGGTATGAATAATATAGACAATCACTTGGGACAAGTATAGTGAAACATAGTAAGAAAAATAAAACAAGAATTTAAAAAATAGAAATCAAACATCAAAGTGAAATAAAGAAGATAAAATAATGGAAATAGTCACTCAAAGAAGCCAATTGCAAGACATGAAAAATAGAAGAAAAGACTTATGTAAAAGACTATAGAATAATAAATATGTATCATTAGGCCCAAATATTAGTCATAAAAAATTGGATTATTTTATATGCCCTATACCATAATCAATGAATATGTGTATAATTGATTTAGGTGTATATTAATTAAATTATTTACTTATTTTCCTACATAGGATGAGAAGAGGTATGCAATCATTCCAAGTTTGTATATAATAATTAAATGACCTAACCAATTGGGTTTGATTTTTCTCTTATACTCTTTATCCACATTTATGTCCTAATTTTATTTTAAAACCATGCCATTAATGTGAATTTTTCACTTTATTATTATTTTAGAGGCCCTTTTTTTCAATTTTGATAAACTTAGAGATTAATTAGATAATATATACTCATCTCATCAAAAATTTATAATTGGTGTAACCAATTTTGTCTATATTTTTAATCATTGAAAATTTATTTAAGTGAGACACATACTGAGGTAATTTCAAGTTAAATTGGGATAACTTCCTCCACACCATATACTAAAGAATAATTTTTTCCCCTCTAGCTAAGTGAAAACAAAAATTATATTCCCATAAGGCATATAAAATTTGGTTGTATTCATCCTTGCCTTAGTAATATTTTTAGTTAAAATGTTAATTATTGTCTTATTAATGTCTTGAATGTGGATATTCCCCAATGGTTAGTATGATGTGTAGACAATTTTACACTTGTGTTTCCTAAAAAAACATTAATAATTTTATTTTCAAAAGATGAACCATTTTTAATAATATTTCATATCGAATTCTAAATCAAGATATTAAATTAATTATAAGGAATATACATGTATCTTTACCCATTATCTATATCAAAGGGATGCCCTCAACCCACTTGGAAAAATATTTAGTTTCTATAATGATGAATTAATGTCCTTTGGATGATGTGGGATTTATTTCCCCTGTTAAATCAGAACTCCAAATTGAAAATGACCAAAGTAGTAAAATAATTTGAATTTATTGAGATGACACATATGTTAAATTACTATTTTTTTGAATTTCTCATATTTTTTTCATCTTGTTTACATTATCAATCAATGAAGATATAATATCAACTCATGCAATTCTTTATAATAAATCTCTCTTCCACTAAAGTGACCTCCACACTCCCTATCATGCACCTCTTGTGAGACAATATTTACCTCATTTTATCTAAGGCATATGATTAGTTTACCCTCAAAGGGAAAATTAATGATAATTTCACCAATGATAACATAGTGTAGCAACCCTTCTTAATTTTCATTTTTAACTAGTAAAATTCTATTCATAAATCATATCATCAACTAATAATTTGTAGATGTTGGTATAACAATTTATATTATTATCTTCACTATCTATATATAAAAAAACTTTTAATCCATCTAATTTTGGAATTGAGGTGGTTGATTTTTCCAATTATTTTGTAGTAAGTAAATATTGATCATCCACGATGTTTATTGGAATCAGTTATGAAACACTGGATACAGTTTTAGCATTATAGTTATTATTTATATTAATAATATTAATCTTAAAATCTTGAAAGTGATCACTATAAAATAATTTTCTAGGATCTTTGTATCATTAAATGGCCATGGTGAAGTGATCATGCAAGTCAAACAAGCACATATCACACTATTGAAATTAATTGAAACCATCAAATAAGAATAATGCACAAAGAGATTGGATTCAAGAATGAATATTAATTTATTATATAAATGATCAAATTTCATAGCTCTCAAATCTGTCATAGCTCACAATTGAGTAGCTCAAACAATCCATAATACACAAAAGAGAAATAGCTCTCTAGCTCATTGAATGTTGAATACAAAGGAAAAGAGGTGTATCTATAGGTTGAAGAGGGAAAGATACCACACATTCCAGTGAATGTGGTACTAATATTTCCAAGTAACTAATATGAACTCTAGATCCCTAAGTAAGCTAATAAACTATGTAGCCAAAATCCAATAAAAAAAGGCCTACACCAACACCCATTCATAAGCACAACTTAGGTAAGCGATGACATAAAAAATAGGTCCTAAAAACAAGGCCTAATAAGGTACCCAAGTATAATGCAATCCCACATACATAGAGATTAGAAAACCCATAGGAAAAACTCCCCTAAAAAGAGAAATAGAAATAAGAGGAGACTTAAAGACCCCCCAAATGATGATGCTGAAGTAATCAGTACTCCGAGTATGACTCAAAAAATAATGAAGGTTGATAATTAGATCCTCTACCTAAAGACTATATAATATCCATTCAAATCAAACAATGTTTCTTCCCTTTGGCAAAAGAAAAAATTGATTTGTGTACTAAAAGTCTTCCCAATCCATAATGGAAGATGAAGGTAGTAGTAAGAATATCTATGAATGTGGTCCAAATCCTATCTATGGCATAGGTATAAAAAGAATATGCATAAGATATGAAATTAATACAATTAAAGTAAACTAATTAGAAGAATGACATAAAACATTCATTGAAATAATGTCTATGGGAAGAGTGGAGCATGACTCACCAAATGAAGAAAGAAAGTCCATAAGATGAGATGACTTGTTGATGCTCACAATAGGAGTACTCATACTATAAATAGTGAAGTCCTCTAAAGTGAAAGGATATGAAGGATATAGAAGAGTAATAATTAGCATATGAATGGAAGTAGAATCTATAATATGATAACTGAGATCTGGTAGAATCTCATGGTATAGTGGTGTCTCAATAGAAGGAAAAGCATTATCTACCATGGATATATCATTATAGGAAATAAAAGTAGGAGGTGAGAGTCAAACTATCTTAGAATATACAATAGGTAGTAGAGCAAATGATGTAATTTAGGTCTTAGTAGGGTCACTTAAAAGGGACTAAAGAGTGCTCCAAATAATGGAGGGACACTCTATGTGCTTTACATGGTGGTGTAAATCTCATGAAACATGTATCAGTAAGTGACCATAAACACAATCACAAGACTTGGCCTAGTCATTGTTTTGAGTTGGGTCAATAGGATCAGGAATCTATCCATATAATAATGGAATAAAATCTTGATTTGTGAGTGAATTTTCCATATAAACATGTCATGAGGCATAATTTTCCTTTTATAAGGATCATTAGAGGTTAAATAACTCTCTTCATCTAGATTAATAGTGCATACTTTAGAGATGGACTTCATACTATGCTAAAAAAAGAGTCCAATCAAATGAGAGCAATCCATGCACAAGTGACAATGCACACTCAAATAGATGCTAGGCTCTACTGACAATGCATCTAAGAATATAAAGCAATCTGTGCAAGTAATCACTAAATGTGAACATGAAATAATGCAAGGCCCAAGTTAATTTCCATAAGATAATTAGTAGTGACCCCCATATGTTTTTTAATTCCAAAGCATGCTATAGGAATGAGCAATATGTGCTTATAATTAAAAACCAGTGCACGCTCTAAGTATGGATGTCAAAATTAACCAAAATAAGTCCACATAAATAATATAAATCATTGCATGAGTGAAAAAACACATCTTAATGAATGTACATTAGACTCAACTGATAATGCATCCATAAATATGAGTAATCAATGTAATATCCACTAAATTGGTATAAATGAAAATTACAAACAAGTCAAATAAAAGGATGTCAAACTCTGACGATAATGTATCCAAGTGAGAAATATGTTAGGGTGGGTAAATAATGGTACACACTTTAGATATGGACTTCAGGCCTAGCCAAAAATGAGTCCATATGGATGAGAGCAATCAGTGCATGAAGTATGTTGCAAAAGAATGTAGAACCCATTACCCCCCTGAATATGACACTTTATAACTTTAGTTCATTTTACAAAAAAAAGTATACCAATGGAAAGAGGATGAAAAAAATGCACTTTTGAAAAAAGCGTCACTCAATTTTGAGTTACAAGTCAAAAGTTATAACAAAATGCATTTTTCATCACTAATGACCTATTTAATTAAATTACACTTGAAGTTTGAGTGCACAACAAGTTCAAACACAAAGCATTCCATTTAACCACCTATTGGAATCAACACTGAATGAGTAATGTAATGGTTTTATTTATGAGGGGGAATTGGTATCCTGCCAACCTGAACCTCACCCTTCATCTTTGATGGGTAAAAATATAAAGTAAATTACCAATTAAATTACAATATATAATGTTTTATATAAAAAAAAAATAAAAAAACCTCTATTGTTTTTAATAAAAAATTAAAAAAAAAATACCTTGATGTCATAATAATCTCCACCATGTGCAACAAATTGATCTGTCTTCCATCAAACAATTACATCCCATTCCTCTTGTCATCCACACATAATTGCATCCACCTCAATCAAAATTATTAACAAAAGATCACAAAGACAATTCATCTATTAACACTTTCAAACACTTAAATATAAAAATACATTATTCTAAGGTTTTTGTAAAAGTGATACTTATTTGGTTGTGAATGAAAATGTGAGGTGGGTAGTGAGGGAAAACTACCAAATCCATTGTTTCTAAAGAAGATAGGAATGAGGCTATTGGTAATGGGTTGGGTTGTTGTAACTAATGGATATGTTGTAGTCTCCATTATTTGTGAATATTGATTGTAAGCTAACTCATCCATAATGTAGTCATTTGTTAGGCTTTCTTGTTAGCTGGGGGTACCATGGAAGTGCCAAATCACATGCCATGGGAGCATCTACTATTGTAATGGTTGTTGCATAGATTATTATAGCCACCAAGATATACAATCAATTTTGGTAAATGGTCTATAAATCAAAAATAGACACCATTAGTAGATCATGCTATTAGTAGGTTCTGGAATGGCCTATAGGGATTGAAGAGTGGTAGCTCTAGGTGGTGTCTAAAACAAGGTAGGATTTGGAAGACCAGAAGTGGTAGATGTACCATCACATCATGCCATGGAGAGGAGAATAAATGCATGGAAATCAAGATTGAATTGTTGGGTTTGAATTGAACATTGGCTCTAAAACAATATTGAACAAAGTCTCTAGATACAAATCTCTAGATCTTATGACCATGTAAGAGCACCTTGAAAGGTGAGTTCATTGAAGACATGTAGTAGAAAACCAAAAGAAAACATCCGTCATCTATCTCAATATGAAATCAAAGTTGGGTTACCTTTGGCTCCCCTTTATGATGATGGATCTAATGAGATGTTAAACCAAACAAATTCCTTAGACATAATAAAATGCCAATCTTCATATGTTACGTAGATATGAGATAGTGATGCCAAAATAGATATTCACAATGTAGTAGAGAATTTGGTGATGCCTAGATCAGATCTAATGCTAAGCACCAAAAACTCTAGTACCCAAATCTAATGCTACTATATAGATTGAAAAAGTACCAAGCTTTGAGAAAAGAATGCCAAACTTATGCCATGATAACAACTATAGATCTAAGAAGATAAAATAAATTGCAAATTTCTACAAAGGTGATGTCCAACCTTGGAGAATGATGGCAAGGTAAAAGATAATACCATTGGGTACTTATATCTAAAAAAATGAGAAAAAGAGAACATAGCTGGTAAATAATAATTAGAAAGGATAGATTTGGAACTTAGGAGATGCCAAAAAAATAATAATTCCAAGGGAATACAAACTAGTTCTATAAATAAAAAACTTAGTTTTCTATTAAATGGAATGCTACAATCCAAAAAGGAATAACATAACATATAATAGTCTCCTTCCAATGCAAATTGGATCTAACTTTCAACGTCAACACATCAGCAATGCCTTAGTTTAGATATAAAAATTCCTAAAATAGATGTCAAGATGATAGGAATGCAATGCCTACCATATAAAATAATACAACTATCCAAAATCAATGCCAATCATGATAATGTGACACCAAGAATGGATATTTTCAATTCAATGTAGCTATTCAGAGATTTTAATTTTTTTTCAATAATTTATATGATTATACAATATCAAATCTCAAGATTTCATAAAAAACAACAACAAATAACCAACTTACTAGACAATCATGAACATGGATTAGCACTTTGATACCATAAAATAATTTGCTAGGATTTCCATATCAATGAATGGTCATGGTGAAATGACTATGCAAGTCAAAAAAGCACACATCACACTATTGAAAGCAATTGAAACCACTAAATGAGAATATTTCACAAAGAGATTAGATTCAAGAATGGAGATGAATTGCTTATCTAAATGCTCAAAGTTCATAGCTTTCAAAGCTATCACAACTCACAATTGAGTAGCTTAAACAATCCACAATACATAGAAGAGAAATAGTTCTCTGGCTCACTGAATGTTGAATAAAAAGGGAGAGAGGTGTATATATAGGTTGGAGAGACAAATATATCATGCCTTCCAATGAATGTGGTAATAATATTTCCAAGTAACAAACATGACCTCTAGATCCCTAAGCAAGCTAATAAACCATGTAGGCAAAACCTAGTGAAAAAGAAGCCTACACCAACATATTGAGGGTAAGGACTAGATATTTATAAGGAAATATTTTTTTATTATTTGGTTTGATAAAGACATATAACTTATTTGATGACCAATTGGGACTTAGTATAATTGTTTACTAATTTTTTTGTTAAGGGCTCTCATGGCATGAACACATAAGATTGGAGATTCATAGTATGACATATTATTTATGTACTAGAAAACTAAGTAATATATCAATGGCATAGGCCATCCTTGGGGATGATTAAAAAATTAACCACTTAAATATTCAATACACATTTGGATCCATAAAAATACATTCTCCAAGATTTTTTTTCACTAGTATGCATTAAAAAAATCCTAAAAATCTTGTCAAAGTATCATCAAGAAAGGTAAATATAGATATATGATCCATTATAACTTATCCTTTCATAAAAAAATGGTGTATAAAGTTTAGATCATATTCTGTAAGTAAAATCATCTATTTATCTATTCATCCAAAAAAATAACACTTATCCATAATTTTTCATAAGAGATCCACCTTTGTAAAAATGTGAGTTTATGTGTTAAGCGTGCAACTATCAAAGTTTTCCATTGTTGATACTATATCCAAAAAAATTCATTCCACTAAGTTGTATGAATTTTCATATTTTTCCAATGTTTTGTTGATGTAATATTTTACCAAGACACTATGGTCTTTTTTATATTGTGATAAAAAATTTCCTAAAGTGTGTTTGGTAGGATATATATATAATAATAATGGTCTATTGGGAATAAATAACAACATAAAATATGAATTTATGATATATTTTTTTTATTGTATCCAAATTTTATTGACAATGTTCATCCCTTTAAATTTAGTATCATTTTGAAATAATGATAGAAAAGGTTTGAGTTTTGTTTTCTATCTATGACACAAATGATCATATGTCCTAAATGTTACTTTGTAATCTTATTAATTATTTTAGGTTTATAGTTAGAGGCATCTCAACTATAAATTTCATTCTTTTAGTATCGATTTCAATGCCCCACTAAGATATTATAGAATCTAACAATTTCCCATCAATGCAACCAAAGACAAATGTTTTATGGATTAATCAAACTTTGAATCTAAGAATTATTTCAAATATATTTCATAATTATTTTTCATGGTCTTCCTATTTATTTAAAAATCCTAATTTTTCTTTCAACATAATCTTAAACTTTTTCATGCATGGAATTGTGAAAAATGTGAATCATGGCCTATTGATAAGTGGAGCTAACATTTTTTATTTCAAAATGCATGACAACATATAAAATTGTGCCCCATGATGTTGTAAAACTAATTTTATATATATAAATGGTTTTAATTTTTATTATTTATACTCATGAAAACCATATATAAAGGATATCATTTTATATCCTATTTTAGATTCAAATATCACATTAATATAGGCTAAATAAATTTCATCTTTGTGAAATACATTTTTTATATCTCCTAAAATATTAAATAATTAAAGTACATCCTTAGGTTTTTTGTCGTGTATAATGGAATACATTTATGGGTATAAATATATTGGTCATATAAATCATGTATTTTGTAAACATTGAATCTCATCTTTGATAAGACCACTTTAGGATGAATATTTGTTATATTTTATTTTAGAGGTTTAACATATTTTTTAAATGAAAATGTTTTGAACTACTAGGATGTATTAATTTTTAGCACATTAGAGTAGGCATGAGTTAATAACTTAGAAAAATTGGTTAATATTTTTTTCTCATCACCATCCTCTTCAAGTATCATTAATGCCCAAAGTAATACAATCTTATAATCTTTTCTTTTCCAAATTTGAATTCAGTTATATGTTTTTTCATTAAAATTTATTAGTCTTCAATATAAGAATTAATGGGTAATGAATCACAATCGATTAATAATATGTCTTCTTCTATAGAAGTAGGTTGACATTAGATAAAATAAGTGTAATGACTAAGATTATGAATGAATATTAATTTATGATAAAATATTGGTAAATGAGCATAGGATCCCACATATTCTTCAAAATATTCATCACTTGAATTCAATAATTTAAATTGATGCTTTACAATCAATTAAGTCAGGATTAATGAATTGTGGTGATGTGACATGAAATACCTCATTTTTATAAAAATTAATAGATATTAAAAATTTTATTTGAAAATTTTTAAGTGTGGAAGTGGTATTGTCTGTGATATTTATATTTTAGATATCATACTTAATTATAATTAATGAGGATCATAAATTATTATCTCGATAATTAATTCATCTCATCCTAGTTCATGAATTTGTTACCCCATTTTATGGGATATTTATATCCTTTTAAACATTTATCTAAGGTAGTATGAGTTAGGATTTTAGATTGGTTTGGTTTTATTATAACATAGTCCTAAATTATCCATTTTTCATTCATGAACTAACATAGTATCATATGATTTATCATTTTAAAAATAATATGTGTTATCATTATACTCACCAAGTGTGAAGATTGATTTTCATAAGTGTTGATCTATAACATCAAGTTTGTAATTTCATTTTTTTAAGCTATATGGATTCATTTTCTTCTATCAATATATTTTTTTGGATTGATAAGGATGAAATTTTTTAGGAGTTATGATGTTTGGTTGAGGTTTTCTATAATGTGGGATAATGAATTTTTTGTTTTCAACTTCATTGTAATATTGAAAAATAATTTTAATTATTTTTATATACTTATTAAGATTAAATTTTAAAAATATATTAATGCAAAGAGTAATTGTATGGATCTAAGATCTTCCAAGTAAGAGGTTGTAATTGAATTTGTCTCATATTACCAAAAATAATTGTCTACTATTTTTGTCCCAATAGTTATGTTAATGTAGATAATAAAATATAGTCTTTGATACTTTAAAATGATAATCTTGACACACATTTACCATGCATTAATTGAGAATTCAAAACTATTCACAATTTTTTATCCTCCCACTCTTGCATGTTATTCATGAGCGAACCCTTTAGCTATATTATTAAACACCTACAGGGACATTATTATCTATTTAAATCCTTTTAAATATCCTACATAAAAATATCCAAACTCTGAGTTAAAATAACCTATACATAGGTTTAAATGTCTTTTATTTCTAGTCATTAGTTCAAGTTAATAATGACATGCACTTTTTAGAACTGACCTACTCAAAATAATGAATTTTTAATAATATAAAATCCATCCTTAGGGTCATACCATAATCACTAGCATGTTTTTGGTGTCATGAATTATTAAATTGGATCCATATATAAACAATTAAATATATTATTCAAAACTAACCTAAAAATTATCTATTATGTATCTATACACTATTACATTTAGAAAATATTTTCTATTATTATATCTTGGAATAAATATCATTAGGATTAGTATTAATCCAAGTCTAAATAACTCAAAATTCTAAGTCAAAGCAAGCATTTTAAATTAAAAATCCAACCATTCACTACATATACATTAATATGTATTCATTTCTAAGATAACTTAATAATGTTTAAAAAATAGAGAAAAATAATTAAAAATTAATGAATTTCATCTTTAGAGAGAATGAAGCCAAAACATTGTGATGAGATTTGACAAGTGGTTAAACCATAAATGGATAAAACCCACAAAATATATTAGATTCCTTTAAAATAATTAACTTGAAGCACATTAACAATAATAATACAATAGAGAGAAAGAGAGAGAGAAGAGTGGCCTCAATCCAAAAGAGGCATCACAATAATGAAAAAAATATGGTTTTGTGATAATATATGAATAATAGGAGAGGAGATGGATCCTTATATAGATCAAGAAGAAGGATAAGCGAGTTACAAGAGTCTATCATGACATTATGAGACCTCTTTGGTATGTGCCACATGTACTCTTCCCAAATAGAGTGAGGTGGGGAGGGGGTAAGTGTGTGACATGTGGGGGGAGGATTTAATTGTGTAAGTAACTCCAAAATCCAACAAGCGAACAAGAGAGGTGAGAGACAACACTTAAATATGGGATAAAATGTATTTATTATTATAATAAATGCATACCTAAAAGATACTTAGGATAAAATAAATTATCTTAAATACATATTAAAGGTGATCCCAAATATGTTTAATCTCCAACACCCCCTTAAACTTAATTTGGAGTTACAAAAATAAAATTTTCTAAAAATAAGGGCATGGAAATTACATAATACTTTCCCTTAATAGAGACTTTCTTCAAGAGGATTTACAATAGTATAAGAAGAAAGGAAGAATATAAGGAATACCAAAACTTTTATAATGAAGGTGTGATCATAAAAAATATCCAATAATCCTCTTTATATAAGGTGATCAATATACAATAGAACAAAGAATAGCAATAAGGAGAAATGTTCCACTAAACAATGTAAAACATAAAAGCTAACCCCAATATTCTAAGTGAATTAATTAATATGTCATTAAATTATCTACATATAAATAATGGAATAAAATAATATCTAATCAATAAAAATGGAATAAAAGGAAACTTTCATCACAAAGTGTGAAATCCTACATGAAAATAAAGTTAATCAATATACAAAAATATGCAACATAAAAGAAAGCAATGCATAAAAATTTTAGTTTATCAAAAAGGAGATAAAGAATATGTGTAACATAAATATATTATACATGAAGTAATTAAGAAAATATTACATGAAGACACATAAAATTCTATAGATGATACATTATCTATAGGTATCCAAAACAATTTACTCCTAGACCTATTTGTTTTAGTGGTTTTCCAACACTCTAAAGAGTAATTAGTGGATTTTCCATAAGATTTACATGGATTAAATTTATAACATTTATAGATACTATGCACATGTTTTCCATAATTCTCATAAATTATATTATTTTTAGAATGAGTAATAAAAGAATTGTAATCAAAATAAGTTTCATTATAAGTCCTTTGGTGCAGAGACAATAAGACTCAAATTTCACACTAGAACTGGTTGAAGAATTAAAACTAATACCTTTAAAATTTGCATTAGATTTAATAAAAATTGGTCCAAGATTTTCTTTTTACACTTACCAATCCCACCATCCAATTATCTAATATATTTTATAATCTATAAACTAGGATGGGTAGGAGTGTTCATAGGAGTGAAATTTTCATGAGAATCACTTGAAACATCAACATTATAAGTATTATCATATGCAATTTTCTTTTTGAAAAAAATAAGGTGGATTTTTGAAATGGGGAGATGAATAACCTTCCTCCATTGTTATATTTTCATGTTTTTTCCCTCTTTTTTGGTCCCCTTGGCTTCCTTGGTTATTTTATGTTTGAATGTGCATTGGTTGTAAATGGTGCATGGTTAATGTTGCTTTGATTTTTTGATTCTTGGTTAATTTTAGTATATTTGTGTTTTTTTCATTATTTTGTTGGTATGATACATTGGTATATTATGTCTCCCTAGTCTTGGTTTATGTGGATTTTGTATTCCCTGTCCCTTGATCCATCTATATGTGTTAGATATTGGGGTAAAATGTAATCAATGGTGGCGAATTATTTTGGAAGGTGACCACAGTGTTCTAAACCATGTAGAGTGTCTCATTGATGAAATTATTAATATAAATGGAGATAAAAAATGATAGGTAATGAGTACCCTGAATGAAGTTGCCCATAATTTATTATTGAGAAGGGTGGTGGAAAAAATAGTGATAATAGGAAGTTATTCAGTGAATTTTTATGACAAGAAGAGTTTGTTAAGCATTCACAAGGTGTAGAATTCATTATTAGCCTGAGTAGTGCATCTAAATATAGATAAGATGGAGGTAGTTAAGGATAGGATGGTAAGTTCCCTAGTTTTGGTAAAACCCTTTTTTTGATCCCCAATTATCTATGGAAACATATTTGGTTAGCAAAGAAGCTCAGTTTAAACATATTTGGATTTTATTTGTTTGTTTGAATAGAAACACTTTCCCATCAAGGAGTTTCTTTGATAAATGTTTAAATTAAGTACAGGGAAAGAAAATTGGTACCTATGTTAGTTTCTATTAAATGTTCCAAAAATGGTTTTTTTTGGTACTTTTTACAAATTCTAACATGCATAAAATATTCATTAACAAAGACCTATGGAATGTGGAATAGTCACTCTTTAAATTAATCCATGGAATCCTAAGTTAGAAATTTAGGACCTAGTATTCAAAACATCCCATAAATGGTTCAACATTAAAAACATCCCCATCTAATTGTGAAATTTTATCCCTCAAGGCCTTCAACCCCTAGGAGAGGTGCTTAGGGTTAAGGACACTAGGTGGTCTCTAGCCCATATGAATGTATGGGTTCTAATTTCCTTGGTCCATATGGAAACCATTTGGAGTCCCTAATTTTGAAATCAATTGGGGATAATGCATATGCCCTCTCAAAGGATTGGGAGGTATAAATGCATGTTTTTTTGTAAAAATACTTTGTCAAATGAGAAAACATTTCCCTTTGTTGCTCGCTAACAAAAATAGTGATAATGTAGTACAAATAGGCCCTAAAATCAATAGAAAATAAAATATGTTTAATCCCCTCCCATATATAATTTAGGACTTGGAAAACATAGATAACTCTATTTTTAATACTAAAATTTAAGAAGGTATAATATATGTTGCTAAGGTCCCTATAGTAAAATTCAATTAAAACTTTGTTGGGAGTAAATTATCTTTCCATGATTTTGATAGTGGATAACCTCCCCCATTATGAATCCTCCTCCTAAAGGTATTAGTTTATTATATTTTGATGACAAGGGTAAGCATATTGATTTTATGGAATAGACCAAGCTTCCCTTTGAAGTGGTAAATACCCAAGAGTATTTTGATGATGATATTATTTATGTTGTTCTCATCTCTAAAGGGGGGGATCTGTGGCCTTCGATTAAACTCAGGGTCTTCAATAAATTTTTTGAGGTTATATCAAGCAATGAGATTGAGTTTCCCCATGATAAACTTTTTGATCAGGTTAATCCCCTAATGGACGTCCTCTATTAGGGAGGCTCTGACTGTATCGGCTCATGGTGATATTTTAAAATAAATTCCCTCCAGTCATATTACTAGAGATAACAAGACCTATAAAGGGTCTGAAATAATAATGAAAACTATTTATATTGAAAATACATTCCTTGATAGTCCCTTTTCCAAAAATGGAAGACTATTTAAAAATAAGGGAATGGAAGGTGGTGATAATAACAATAGAAAAAGGAATACAGAGAACAATGTTCCTAAATATTTCCCAAGATTGTATCAAAATATGAGGGGAAGTAAGTCCCCAAATAAGATTAATTAATCATGAGCATGGTAATGTAGATTATCAGTTATAATGCAAAGGTTCTTGAATCCATAGATAGGAAACCTATTGTCATGTAGTTCAGATACTATCAAGCTAAACTTGATTTTTTTCCTCCTTTAGGAGGTTAAAGTAACTGGTACAATATTTTGATTCACTTTAGGCTATTTTTGGCCTAACATAATCCACTTATTGACTAACCACATCAGAGGTAAATGGGTCACTTATAGTTTTATTAACCTATTTTTGGGAGATTATATTATGGAACATGGTGTTTGTCCCTTCAATAGGGCAGTTTAGGTTGTTTTCAACAAGCAAGAGAAAATGTTTGGAATTTTTAATATTCCAAGGAAAGAATATATCTTTGGAATTGGTTGGATTATAATATAAATGAAATTAAGTGGTTGTTTGGGGGTGATTTTAATATGATTGAATAAATAAATGAAAAAATGGGAAGAGAACCTCACATGTGGAAAGGAAACAAGCCATTTTTTTGGTCTAAATTTAAAACACCAAAAATTGGTGGACCCTTTGAATAAAAGTAAGCCACAACATAAAGGCATCTAGTTCACTTGGTGTAACAACTAATTTGGATCTAGAACACTTTAATCTAGACTTGATATATTTTATCTGAGCAAAAATGCCTTTAAGACTAGTCTAAAAAAAGATGGTAATGTGGTCAAGGTTAGTTAATTCACTATATCAAACCATCACCCCACTAAGCTCAAATTTTCTCTCAACAATGATGATAAATAAGATAAAGGAATCATGAAAATAAGTTCTTAGATTTTCTCTAGTCAATCTAGAATATTAAAAATTTTGCCTTTGACTTAGACTCTAAAATTGATTGTTAGAACAATTCAATGGACCTATCAAAAAAACTTGTTAGATTATACAAACAAATTAAAGCTAAGAGGAAAAGGAAATATTTTAGAATAACCCACAAATTGCTTATTAGGTTCTAATTTAACCTAAAATGTGACTCAAATAATGAATCCTTATTGAACACATTTTATTTTGGTAAGTATAGGATGAGGTATCATTATTTTTATTTCAAAGGGTGCCCATGTCAGATACAGACTTAATTGGCTCAAGTTGGGTGATAAAGGTACCAAATTTTTCATTCAATTTTTTAAGACTAAGCATCAAAAATATAAAATATAAAAAATTAAAGATGATCATAAATTTTTATTGGATCAATAATGTATCAAAAAATTATTCTTTGACTTCTACTCAAACTTGGTCTTGACTAAAGGTCAAATAATCAGATTGAATATAGTAGGGTGTTTATGTGAAAAGATTTTTCCAAGAAAGGTTTCCCTCATTAAAAAAACCTTTTTATATAGTGATATATCTTTGGATTAGGTCAAATGTGTGATTAAATATCTAAAATTTGATACAGTCTATGGTATTGATGGGTTCCTAGTATAATTCTATAAATTCATCAAAGATTCGATCTCAATTGAGTGTTTAGAAGTGTATAAAGAAGAAATTGAGGTGGGATCTCTAGGTTCAGAGATCAATAAAGGGGTTATTAAACTCATTTTGAAGGAGGGTGATCTCTCCTAGTAAAAAACTAAATACTAATTACTCTACTCAATGTTTTCTATAAAATAATGACAAAGATATTTGAAAAAACCCCCAAAAAACTAGGAATTGCTAATAGATTACATAATGGAAATGCATGTATAACCCACTACACCACTCTACCCTAAAAGATGCAACAAAATGAACTTACACTAGATGAGTAGGCAAACAATAAATAGATTTGGTCAATGGATACTTATGTCAGTGTGACCATTACTAGAGGATTCTATATGGAAAGGGGATGCCTAAAGGGTGAATCCCCATTTAAGGGGTATTAGTGTTGAGTCCCACACTAATAACCTTTAAAAATTTAGAAGTAAATTAGTTTCCCCATTGAATTTCCTATGGATCCTCAACCTAATTTAAGCATCTGATAACCCTATATGGTTATGATTTGGAAACTCACTAGGTAAGAATATTCATTCCATCCCATAGGTATCCTTGGAAAGGCTAATGACACAAAGTAAGACAAAGCATACAGTGAGTCAACTTACCAATTAAGTTTAAACATATTAACTTGATAGGAATAAGGTACCATAATAGGTATAATAGGTCCTAACAAGAGGTAAAGGTACCATCAAGCCAAACCTTACAACATATTAGGGTCCACTACTAGCTAACATAGATCTACTAGCAAGGTGATCAACATAAGACTTAGGGACATAAAACCTTATGATCATATAAGTTAGGATCTGTTTAGGTTTTCCCCATAAGATCATGATGTTAACATTAAAATAATACCATAGAACTATGTAGCCACATGCATTCAACCATCATGAATGTTTATCATTTACCAAGCAAAGTGCATGTACTAAAGAAGACACAATGTCCTTAACCATCCCAAATACAAGGACTCATTCATATGAAATATTAGCCAACATGTGATAACACTAGTTTTTAAAAGGTGCCAACATTAATTGAGGTATCCAATTATAATTATACTAACATATTATTAACCATAGGATCCTCATATTAATATCGCTTTTAACTCCTATAATTAAGAGCAATGAATGATTTAGCCAAAAAGTGGGGTAGTGATTTAATTGAGTGACATTCCAGCCATCAGGCTGATTACCTTAAGATAGTTTAGGTTGGATATGGTTTATATTAGTGATAATCTAGTTCTACATAGCATAATGCTTTCACATGTCTAATCATACAACCAAGAGGCAATGTACCAAAATAGTAGCACATTGAGCATTGGAGCATTAACCCATAGCTCTAGCTATCAAGTGCTATTGTGGTTTATTCCATTTAATCCCAAGAGAAGAATAACCCATTTATGAACTTACCTATTGACTATGGTTTCATGCTTGCACTACCCATAAGACATATTCATAACCAATTGTCACAACTTAATTTTCACCCTTAAAAGATAATAAGTGATTCATTATTTTACCATATTTCCAATGCTTAACACAAATGCTAACAAAAATGGAATGCATTTCAATATTATTTCTTATTATCAAGAGAAGTATTATAAGGACAAGGAAATCCATTTATTTGGTTTCACAAGTTAATATGGGATTAGAAACTACTAAAAATAGTGTCCTAAAATAATTTTCCATGAGACCATAATATATTACATTTACAATATGAATTTCTAGTGCTTAGTAGTATGATAAGGCCTTATTAACATGTGTGAATGCATGCATATGATGAATCTATAGACTTAATTTCTTAATCAATAAGTTTTCCCAAGATTATATTTATATTTTATTTAAACTCTCAAATTTTCCAAGCACCCCTCAATTAACCGATGGGGAAATAAATAGAATCATTATCTCCCATACATAATTTAATAACTAAGACACATTATATAACATTGAAACATATGTGTAATTATTTTATCCATGGATAATATATCCTTAGTTACCAATTCCACGTGGGTAATTCCTCTCATAACAAGGGGATTCCAAAAACTCAAATGTAACCATATTCAAGTGAAATTATTCAATGTATAGCTGCCATGATACCTTAAAATCCTTATTTATAGGATGTTTATTAAAATTTTAAAAAAAATACAAAATACAACATGTATTTGTAAATAATACACCAGATCATTGAGTCCACAATTACATGAAAAGGGTTGGTACAATAACCCAACAACCCTCATAGTTTGGTAGTTTTATCATGTGAATATATATACAATCCTGAAGGCATAATCACAAGGAACCTATTGTGATACCAAACAAGTACAAATGTTATGAATTAAGTATTCAATAAAATATATACTAGATAAAATTATTTATCAATACAATAATATCAACTGACAACTTAATCACTCCCTCATCATCCATGGGTTAACAAGGACATACATGACCTTCAATAGGTAACCATTAAATAGGGAAGCAAACAAAAAAGGGAAGAGATAATTGAATGAAAACCCATAAAATTAAAGGGTGGAAATAGATGTGTCAACTTAAGTTAGCAATGTGTTCCTCCTCAAAATCAATATTCTAAGAATCAAATCCTATTTTAATAAAATAAGTTTTGTAAGAGAAACAACCAAGGTAATTCAATTTTCACACAAAGGAAGTAAACAACCCAAATTAACTTACTGATATAATTAATGTTTATACAAAAGGGTAAAAAATATTTAACCATCATATAAACTTTAAAATAAACAAGATAATTCCTAACCATGTAATTCATGTGAGACAATGTCAATCATGCTCATAACACGTGGCAATATAATCTACAAAAATGAGGAGTACCCAATATTATCCATTCATAACTTTTTTGATACATTAAAAAATTCATTTTCTCAATGAGTTCTACAATCCAAATAAAAATAACATAATGGAATACATGTGGTAGCTCAATTGCCTCTTTCATGAACATGAGATTTCCAATATTTCCATCCATCATTAAGGAAAGGAAAAGCCAAAATTGGAATATGCATAAGCAAGGATAATATCAATAAGCTACTTGTCCTTGAAATATTAATTTTATACAATAATATTTATGAAATATAAATTGAATCTAATCATTACTAGTGAAATCACAATAACAACAACAACTTTAACATTTCTTTAGTAAATCAATGGTGTCTCATCTTGCCAAAAGTGCAACCAAATGGCAGTGTAGTAGTTTTCATCCTTTCTTTCTTGCATGCTAAACCACACAACCATGATCACCTTAAAATTATCAAGCACTAGTTCAATAAATAGGAATGATGCATTATGGCCCACATGATCATGTATGAATGCATAAAAGGTTAATTAGCTCAAGACATACATTCCTAAAATTAAACTTCCATAGTTTACCAACTAATGACAAATCTTGTCAAAAAATAATGAATGTAGTTCAAAAAGCATGTCTAAAATTTACTATTTCAATTATAAGTGGTATCTTAGGCCAACATGATTACCATCTCAATAAAAAGTGTTATGCAATAATTCACACTTTGATAGAAGTTGCAACCTATGTTTAATTAGGTATATAAGATGGGTCAAGTATAATGTATTTTTCCATTGTATTTAATACTCCAAGAGGTTATCAAAGGTGATATGCCCATCATAATTTTTTAACTAATATAGGGGTTTTCATACTAGGGCAATGTTTAAATATTGGGGAAAACCCACCCCATCTTCAGCAAAATGAAAGCATACTATTTTTATTTCTTTTATAATATGAACTTAAGCAAGGGAACAAGAATCATATATCCAATTCCACTAATAAATTGATATAGTTCCTTTATTAATATTTAACATATACAATTGACAACAATTAATAAAAAAAAAACACTAGACATTACCTAGGGTCATAACTTGTCCTTCTTGAAGCAAATTAACTAACAAATTTCACATAAAAGTTTCATATTTACTCCAAGCCATGGCATGTATGTAGGTGAGAATAACCATTATCATCACAAATAGATATAACCAATACATTTTTCAACTAGCATGAAAATTATTAATACATAATTTAAAAATCAAAATTTACAACCAGGAGAGGAAGATAACCACATGTTGAAGTTCAATAAATAGGGTTTTATAAATTGCATATGTTATCATAAAATTTGAAAAAAAAGGATATAACTTGGAAAGAGGAAATAACATGCCTAGAAATATATGCACAAAGGGTTTTAAAGTTTTCCTTTCTCCCCAGGGTGGTTCCACACAAGTAGCAACTCCCTTCCTTTCTCCTAGGAATTGACATGCTATTAATTCCATAACTTGACCCCATCTTGGTATCTCAAAACATGGTCTAAAACCTCTCAATATCCTCCAAAATCCCCTCATAGGGTAGTGGCTAATATACATGCCTACAACTTCCTTATTCTCCATGATCTCCTCACACCACTCTTCCTTCCTAAATTTATCCATGGTGACAACCTCTCTCTCAGCTCGATTCTTTCCTTCAAACCCTAATGCCATTCTCCTAAAGTAGGGTCAACAACTCCAAGAGAAAGGATAAAAGATTAAAAAAATAATAAGAAATGAAAGTTAACTATCTAGCATGTCCCTAAGAAAATTCCTCATCTAAAATTAAACTTCTTACAAGTCGACGGTTTTAATAAAATAAAGTTCCACTCAGCATCAATTTGGCAATGAAGAGGAAAAGTAGATTCCTTCATACAATTTCTATTTCTTTTTAGACCCAAATATGATTCTATCCCAAAATAGCTAAGAGTTAAGTGTGGGAGTGCAATCTTTATTTTATTTTTTACTTGTTATCCCATATATGTACTTCAACAATACATTTAATCACAAATTCCAAAACAATATCAAACAATAATAACCTTATTATCAAGGCCAACACAACACAACTATTTTAACCATTAAAATTACACAATTAATATTTCATAAAAATATATATAGGTTCATGCCAATGCATGACATTTAAAACCAACCAATTTATTTATATACTTTATACAATTTATTACAATTCCAATGCTAACTTTTAGATAAGGAAAAATGTCTTAAAATAAGACATGCCAAAGTGAGTTAGGGGTATAATAACCACTACCAGATAATATCACTTAGTTTATCCACCTAAAGGGCTCAAGCATATATGCATAAATATGTATAGTATAGTATTGTGTTTTGTGTGTGTGTGTGTGTGTGTGTGTGTGTGTGTGTGTGTGTGTGTGTGTGTGTGTGTGTGTGTGTGTGTGTGTGTGTGTGTGTGTGTGTGTGTGTGTGTGTGTGTGTGTGTGTGTGTGTGTGTGTGTGTGTGTGTGTGTGTGTGTGTGTGTGTG